>PVJA010006402.1:0-73368 GCA_004027025.1 Myocastor coypus
CTTCTCCTCAGCCCCTTTCTCCACCATGCATTCATATGTAGCATCTCCCACCTTGCAGAGCCAAGAGTCCTAGATGGAGCAGGACTTGTTATCCTGGTCCTTTTTCTCCTTCTTGTGTATTTTGAGCTTCTTACCAACTCTGGTTGCCTCCTCACCCAGATTGGGATCGGGGTAGGTTTTCACCTCTGAGCCCTCTGATGTGCCCAAAGGCAAGATCTTCCTCTTCTTCTTTTTGTCCCCACTGAAGGACTCCAAGTGGTCAAAGGCCTGCTTCCTGGGACTGGGTGACTTCTTTGGCTGGCTGGCTCATGACATGGGCTCATTCTGGGAACTCTTATAAAAGGTGTTGTGGCCTGTCTTTCTCTTTTTTTTTTTTCTTCACCAAGGGATATGGGACATCTGCTCTTGGCTTACAGTCCTAGAGGGTGATGTAGCCCTCACAGGAGAATTATCTTGTGAAAAATAATTCCCATCATTTACAATTATGTATTGAGTCTGATTCTGTGACTGCTTCCTCCTTTTTCTCTGGAAGCCCAAGGCCCAGGTCTACTTTCTGAGTCTTGGTGATCATTTCTACAGGACAAACAATCCTGACTCCATGTGAAAGTCCTTCTATCGTCTTTCTTTTTTCTTTCTTTCCTTTTTTTTTTTTTTTTTCAGGATCTCATTCTGTAATTCAGGCTAACCTCAAATACCATGCCTGGCTTCCGTGGTTTTTTTTTTTTTTCTCCCTTTCCCTCCAATGGAAACATTTAGAAAAAAAATTGTTAAATTTACATATGAAGTAAATTATATACAGAAGACTGCAAAACAGTAAAAGAGCTGCCCCTTTCTGCTCAGAAAGTCCTGCTACTCCCATTTTTCATAGTACATTGTCCTTTGACTCCAACATGTGCTGTGACAGTTGCAATCTCTTCCTGTTGCTCTTCCTCTTGTTCCTAGTGCCAGAGCTTCCAGAGCCTTCTCTGTAAGAGGGAGGCTCTGAGTTCCATATCCAAGAGCTTCAATGCCACCTGCTGGAAGAAGGATGCCACCTGCCTCCCATTTCCTCTGCCTGACACTTTCAGCCAGGAGCTCCACATTTCGAAAACCTCTTCCTGTAGCTTGCTGCATCAGCAGCAGGATGTCCATCCTTAAAGTGGACTTGATCACTTAACGCTTCCGCTGTGACAGTTTTACGCTGTGCTAATGAGAAATTTCTATGCTGCAAGTAGCAATACAACAACAATAATAAAAACCTATCCCCAAACAAGCCAGAGAAAGCAGCAACACAGAGAGGAAGACAAGAATATGAACATGAATTCTGGCTCACTAGAGGCATGGTATATCTGACTTCAGTCACAGTTCAGCCTAGGGAGTTGGCATATTATTTGGGGTCCAGTTTCATTTTCCATGGCCCTTTAGGCTTCACTCCAGGGGCCCCTGGAGCTTCACTTTGGTTCTCTGGCTGACTCTGGGCACAAGATCAAAGGTAGTCATGGGACAGGTGTACACCAAGCACGTTTTCAGGGTTGGCATCACAGCCTTGTGCACCATGCAAATGCAACACTGATGCCAAATTCTGAAGGAATGTATAAGGGAGTCCTGGGTAAAGTGGAAGGGAATTCTATGCAACCACCAGATAGATGTGGGAAAAGACACACAGGGTAACAAGGAAGGTATAGAATACAGAGTGAGGTGAGAAACACTGTGGGAAAAGATATATTCACATGTATCTGCTTGGTGTGCATAGATCCTCTGGAAGGATATGTGGGGAGATAGTTACTATGGTTAGACATGGAGATCTTGGGGAAAGAGATGGAAAAGAAGGCTGATTTGTTTTTCATTACGTACTGTTTTTTAACTTTAAAAACACATTGATCCCAGGGCCTTTGCACTGAGCTGCAATTCTAGTTTGTGATGAATTGACAACTGGTGGTCAATTTGTAACACCTGCTGAACTGAGTCAGCGAGGTACTGAGTGTGGAAAGCCCACCAGAGGATTGTTGGCAGTAGCATACAAGGCAGAACTAGAGAGGAGGAGGTGGGGCTGTGAGTTCCCCTGCAGGAGCTTGCCATGCTGGTTTTCCTGATATGTTGGGCTAGTCTCATGGGTGGATAATCTTGGGACCTTGCTGTGCTGAGAATGGTTGTGGTTCACTTTGGGGAGCTCTAGCTCCTACTTTGAGCAACACTTTCTGGCTCCAGAAGGGAAGATGGTATGCTGCTCCATCTCTTGGCAGAGCTTCTCAACTGGGTTTTTCTGACGGGAACTCGGATGTTCTCACTGTCAGAGCTTACGTCCTCATTGTAGCTGAGGATGGCTATGGTACTCCTGGGGGAGCTCTGTTTCTTTCTCTTTTAAATTTTTAAAGTTCATTTTAATGAGAAAAAAAGATAAAATAGCAATGCAACAGTTTCAAAACAAGTTAGTATGATGGTTATAATTAATGGCATGCATATTGTTGTCTTTACAGTAGTCATTCAGAGGAAAAGGTGGAGACCTGATATCTTGTCTAAACAATATTACTACAAACGTTTATTCTCAAAGAGCTGACAAATAGCTATATATCTATCCTATATATGTATTCTTGTGTATACATATACATATATTTCTCTTTTTAAAGTTTCTAATAGTAGAAGAAAATATCATATCATGTCTTACAAGTATCTTGTAAGTCAGAGCACAGTATGAATCATAAAACAAAAAGTATAATTAAACAATATTCAGAAATTAATTAAATATTAATTAATTAAAATTAAATATTTCAAAACAATATACAAAAATTCAAATCAAATCATGATTCCAACTTAGAGGCCAGAATGTTGTGTATCATATGTACAAATCTGTAATTATTTCACAGTACTTGCATAATATTTGAATAGGTGAGTATGTATAAAGATATCAACTAGGAAAAAGTGCCCATGGTAGTAAAGAATTACTGAGAATAGGAGTCATTAATACTGGAATGGCAAATATATGACCAGATCTTCTAACAGTTTTGGGATAGGATAACACACAAAGGTCTTGTATGTCGTGTACATAGACAGTGCCCATGATGCTTGCTGGCGGTCAGGTGTCACTTGTGAGACTGCGCTACTGTTTTTGCCTTGATATCCACCCTATAGACCCACATAGAATCATGACCCATAGGGTGCAGGAGAAGTCCATTTGTAGAATATGCTGATGATCATATTCTGCTGCAGTATATAAAAGAATAGTTGAAAGACTGCTTTTGTGTTCTTTTTTTTTCTTCTTGTGTTTAATTATTTGCCCTATTTTGTGGGTTCTTTCCATTCTCCTTCATGGAGTTGTGGTCATTTTGATCCTTCTCTATATTTTAGTAAACTGTGCAGGGTTGGCTTTGTCATCATGAAGTTCTTTATTTGTTCTTTGTCCTGGAAGTATTACACTTCTCCACTGAACTTGAAAGAGAGTTTTGCAGGGTATATCAGTCTGGGCTGGAATTTGTTTTCTTGTAAGACTTGAAGTACTCATTCTCTTCTTGACTTGATGGTTTGTAAAGAGAAATCTGCTATTATTCTGATAGGTTTTCCTTTAAATGTGACCTGTTTCTTTTGTCTAGCAGCTTTTAGTACACTGTTCCTGTGCTGAATTTCTCAGATCTTGATTATTATATGTCTGGGTGTGGTTTTAATTGGGTTGATGTTATTTGGAGTTCTATATGCTTCAGTTACTGAATGTCAAATTGTTTCCCCATGTTTGGGAAGTTTTCTGCCATTACATCTTTCCATATTCTTTTTACATCATTTGTACACACTCCTTTTTTTTCACTTTTTTTATTGTTTAAATTTAACACGGGTTATATTACATATTTTCATCATCAGATCAGTTTAGATTAATACATATAGGTATATAAGATTGATCAAACAATTAAATATTAACCCTTCTAAATCAACATTATTATCTTTTTTTTCCCCCCTTTCTTTTCTTTGGAAGTTGACATATTGCATAATGTCCTCACAATCGTTCTACAGAGTACAGTGTGTGGGCATGACCCACCTCCCTATTGATGTTGCTTAGAAAAAAGAGGAAAAGAATATACTTCTCTTTGGACTAAGAGGAAGCAGGTACATATACAGTCAAATGTTCTGCAATTGCAGTGGGCCACAAGTGAAGCTTGTGATGTTGGAGGCTATTGAATCTAAGCCTCCTAAAGCTCGTCTCACCAATCTAGCTCTGACACACTCCTTTTTCATTGTTCAAAATTTCCATGTTTTAGGTATTTCTTGTTTTTTTTTTTTCTTTTCCCCCCTAAATAAGCTCCTAATAGTTTGGGCATTGCAGATGTCTTAGATGTTCTTATATCTGAATTCCTAGACTATGATTGAGTAATGTAATATTCAAAGTGTGTTCCCATGGCTCATTTAGTGTGAAAGCCTGTGGAGAACAACCATGATAAACATGTCGCTAGAGTTCACCCAAAATATCACTGTATTCACTGTCTTACAATTTCAAGTAGGTAACTGAAGTGGATGAATGCGAGTGAGTAAAAAACAGATCAAACTATAGTGCACATCTACTTTCTAAAGGGGAGAAAAAGCTATCTGATGCTTAGGATTTCACTATAGAAATGGTTGAATGGGTCAACAGTGGCTGATGGGGGAAGTCAAGATAGTTTTTGAAAGGTAAAGAGAATATTGAAATCCATAGGTGCAGAGATGTTCTTGACAATATTCTGTTGGAATGGTAAGGAACCAACAAAAAATGTGAGCAATTCCCATTTAATTAGTCCTTCCTCCTCCTCCTTTCTTTCCTCCTAAGTATATAATCAGCACTTAAATAATATATATATATATATATATATATATATATATATATATATATTCTGAACTTTAGGGCAGATTATATGCTTTCAGTCTCTCCCAAGTGGCTGCGGTGGCAGGGAACCCTGCGGTAGGGGCCTTTTCGTTCTGGTCATCACCCTGTGACGGCGACCCTGTCTAGCAGCAGCCTATAGCGTCTAGACCCACGGTTACAGTGTGGGTGAGGGTGACGGTGGCGGTGACAGTGATAGCAACAGCTGAATGTCCTGGGATACTGTGCTGTTCTTGTGCTGCCGCCTCTGCAGATTTTCGCCTGGGTCTCCACCTCTGCCGTCGTTGTCTGAGTCTGAGCAGACATTTTCTTCTTTCACAGGGTTTTCCGGAGCTGCCCGCCCAACTCAGGGGCGGGGAAAAGGCGAGCATCCCAGCGGGAGGCAATGTTATCCACGCCGCCCAGTCCCCCCCCCCCCACCACCTTAGCAATAATCCTTGTGGCACAAAGGAATGCACTTACTCTCTGCAGTCAGCTTTCCTTTGTGACCCTAAGGAAGGTTACTTGCCCAATGCAATTGAAATGCGTGCTTTTATTTCGTGTTCACCCTGCAGCAGAACATTGCTATTATTTACATGTATGTATGTATGCATGTATGTATGAATGATGTATTCAATAATTGTATTCCTCTTCGGCATTCTTAATTTTCTTGACCGACTGTGAACAGACTGGGAGATGCGGTACGAGAAAGTCTTGGCTAGGAAGCCGCTCTGTCTATTCCACATTTTGACCAAACAGAAAATCAGGCACTCTCTCCGTTCCAGTGTGTCCTGACCTGGCCTGAACCCAGGATGCTCTGTTATGGAATTTCTTCATGAGATATAGACCTAGGAGATGTCTGAACGCGCCTGTGACCACATTTTCAAGGGGTAATACACAGCAAGAGCCCATTAAGCCCAATAATAAGCCAGAGAAAGCACAAGAAAGCCAGGAGCAAACTGTTTGAAAGCAGCTACCCCTTAGACGAGGTTAGGCTCTGATGCCTGGGAAAATGCAAAGTCGAAAGACTCGAGTTCAAATTTATCCTTCGCGATCCACCAGGCAGAAAGATTTCTTTTTGTTGTTATTCTCAGCTCAGAGGGCGAGTATTGGAGCAGCAGCCAATCCGCGATGAAGGGGCGGGTGGTACGAACTGTCCAATCGGGAGGGCGGAGGCAGACAGGCTCTTCCTGTGTCATGACGCTAAAGTTTTGATCCCGAGCTCGTTGCTGGGATGCGCTCCAGCTGGTTAGACCGTCTTATTTTATGACTTCTGCGTGCTGCTTGGGAAGGACCCTGGAGGACCCTGAAGCCAGACCATGGTAATGATGTGCGACGGGTGCCCCTGGGTTGCGAGGTCTAGATGGAAGCGACTGAAACTAGATATGGCGGCAAGGGAGCCTCTCGGTGCAGTTTCAGAGTCTGAGGGCCGCATTGTCTGCAGTGCTTCATCACCCTCCGTCCTTGCTCCTTTGGCTGGGGCTGGGCAGCTTTGGATCCCCAAATCCTGTCTCTTCATGGTGACTTCCCAGCCTAAAGCAAAGTCGCAGGCAGCCCCAGTCTGCCGTGCTGTCTACATCCGTACTTGGGAGGGCGGGAGTACTAGGGGTGCGATGGGTGTAGAATCGAACTGGGTGCAGCTGTGGAATGTTGGTCCCTGGGCTCCTTCCCCTAGCCACGGGTTTGGGAAACCTGAACTTAAATACCTACAATGTAGGGTCTCAAACACACAATTCATTTCCTTAGGCTACTGCTTCAAGTTTTAGTATTGCTGGTGCTGTGACACAGTGGTGATGGAATACTTATGCAGTCCACTCCTGGGTTCCCTACACAGCAATGGCAAAAAAAAAAAAAAAAAAAAAAAAAAAAAAAAAAAAAAAAAAAAAAAAAAAAAAAAAAAAAAAAAAAATCCAGTGGGGCTTCTACTCACGGCATGAGACATGCCGGCAGAGTTTACAGTGGTGAGAAATGTGGAGGGGAGATTAATGAATTAGGAGGATCATATTAAAGTATTCCTGCTAAGGACTACTTCTGGGGAGCAGGGGCTGTGAAAAGTGCCCAGGAAACTGGCATTGAACAGTGGCATTTACATGGTTGTGTGATTTTGTTTTTTTAAATGAGTGGACAGGTGAAAGGTGTCATCTCATAAAAGTGCTGTAGTCCCCTGACTTGTTTATAGCGATTGTTTTAAAAATTGAAATGCTAGGCTGGCCATGGTGGCACTTGTAATCCTACAACTTGGGAGACTGAAGTAGGAGGATCACTGTGAATTTGGGATTTGAGGCCAGCCCAGGGTATCAAGTGAGTTCAAGCCCAGCCTTAACTACATAGTCATACTTTGTCTCAAAAACACCAAAAAAAAGCTTCGGGGGACTTCCTATGAAATGACCCTTGAGTAGCCTGAGTAGAGCTAACACTGCAAATGCAGTGTGCAGCCATATCAGTCGTACTCATAAAAGGGTCTTTTTTTGGTGTGTGTGTGGAGAGGAGCAAATGGGAGGAGAAAGCATATGAAATAGGAGGGCGTAACAGTGGCAAACTACAGAACACACAGGGAAAGTAATTTCCTGAGGTTAGATTGTGTGACAGTAAAGGAAGGGTTGTATGCTGAGCCTGGTCTGAGAGAGGGTCAAAAATCACTGTCCTAAAGGAAAGAGAGATACTTGGCAAGAGTTTGATAAGTATTTATTCTGTTGGTGGTTAGTATACCTTAACATTTTTGAGGAAATGTTGGTACTTAGGGAAATGTCTGCACTGGCTTGGGTTAAGAATCTTAGTGGACCTGATTATGAAAGTAATGGGAAAAAGTTTGCCAGGACAGAAGAGATTGCAAGGTGTGGTGGACTTTTTATGTTACAAGGGTTTAAATTCAGGATCTTTGCTCTGAGTTACAACCTACAATGTTTTAAAATGTTTATTAAGAATTCAAACCAGGTTTGAATAAGTTGTACTGGAAGGGGTGAACAGTCAGTTCTTTTTCAAATTTATATAATATTGTCAAAATGTGTGTATAATTTATATAGTAATTAGGCAAATGCATACAATGTCTCTAAAGAAAGTAAAGAGCTAAAAAGTGTAAAAAAGTGTGTGCATATACAACAATTCTGTCATGCATAGAATGTCCTGATATCATACCAAGGTCAGTTGCTCCCAAAATTATACCATCAACACAATTCTTTTTCATTTCCAGTGAATCAGTACTGTATAAACTTGAATAAAACACTGATTCTTCTGTAATTCTTCAGAAACTAGAACAGGGCAAAGGGTTGAATATCATATATATGCAGTCATAATTTCATTTAAGTTAGACAACTTTTAATTTATTTCAGTAAAGCATAATGTTCAAGTAAAATTGTATATATTTAAAGTACACAACTGTTTCAATATGTGGCTATGTTGTGAAATGATTACCACAGCCTTTTTGGTTTTCCTACCTACTAATAAACAGTTACTTGTTTAGCATGTGGTGGAAAGGACTCTTAAAAGTTGATGCTCTGTGGGATATTTTATCATTCATGATAGTCTTAATGATACCTGTAGGAACTGGTCTAAATATAAATCAGAGAATATTTATCTTTTTTCATTTATATCTCAATGTTCAATCTCCCATATGTGTCAGCTATCTAAACTGCTCTTATTATGTTGTACTATAGGTACTAAATAGAAATATCCTGTTGTAATTTTTCTGTTTGGAGCATGTTATTTAAAAATGTCTATGTTAATTGTGTTGTCATGAATGCAAGATTATTTGGGAATAATGTTCCACTGAGTAATAAGCTACATTATGCTTATCATTTTAATTACAGTTATGGCTCAACAGAGATATCTCCTGTACATTCCACATTCTGAAGGAATGATTGCACGTTAATTGTTTGAAGCTAACAGCATCTTGTAGATTCTGCAGGGTAGTAATTTACTTATGGATGAAGATAATCATTGATTACTCTCTCAACTGTATGTATGTATGTATGTATGTATGTATGTATATATTTTTGCAGTACTGGGGATTGAACTCAGGATCTTACACTTGCCAGGCAGGTGCTTATTATACTGAGCTTTCTCCCCAGCCCTCTGCTAATGTTTTAGTTCCTTCTTTTGCGCCCTCTCCCTGCTGAGTGACATGAAAAGCTTTTGCTCACCATGCCCCTCTGTAATGCTTCTGAATTGGGCTAACACTGAGGGCAGTGAAACAGTTTCACAAAGGACTGAAACATCTGAAACAAGCCCTCTTCTTTTAATTCATGTCAGCCATTTTTTCCCCCTCAGTAAATAAAGTACAGTAAAAGAAACACTGAAGTGGATTTATGTCCTTTTCACACCTGAGCATTCTATGTGGTACAACAGAGCATTATTCTGATGATTAGTGACAAGCATGCTTGGAGTTGCTGCAAACACATGTTTTTTAACCTGTAAATGTCAATGTTTAGTTTCAGTTTTAGGGTGAGTAGGGAGACTGATGTAATGTTGATGGCTGTGCTTTCTTTCTTACCTAATTGGAGAGAGAAATGTATACAAAATAGCCTCATGAGTCTGATCACTTGTGTTTAAAAACAAAAAACAGGGGTGTATCAACTTTAATATAAAGATAGGTGAAAATGTATTTTTTTTAGATTTAATTTTATTTTAAAGAGTAAAAATAGCAGAAACAAAGATAGAAAAACAGAAACAAGCAAGAGTACATATAGTACAGAATTTCAAAACAAGAAAATTTTTTTCATAAATTATTTTATTTATTTATTATTATTATTATTTTTAAATTTAACAATGGTTATATTACATATTTTCATCATCGGATCAGTTTAGATTAATAGATATGAGTATATAAGATTGATCAAACAATTAAACATTAACACTTTAAATAAACATTGAGATTTGCATATGTAGGTCTGCTTTATTTCACTTACGAGTTCAAGATACATCCATTTATATATGAAATCTTCTAGTTTATCATTCCTTATAGCTGAGTAATATTCTATTTTATGAAAATACCACATCTTTTTCAACCATTCTTCAGATGATGGGCATTTTGGTTGTTTCCAAGATTTGCCTATCACAGATTGTGCTGCTATGAACATAGGTGCACAGATAGTACTATGATACGATGTTTTCAGTTCTTCTGGAAAAATTCCCAGTAGGGGGATAGCTGGATTAAATGGGATTTCCAGTTCTATTTTTTTAAGGAGTCTCCATACTGCTTTCCATAATGGTTCCCACCAGCAGTGGAGAAGTGTTCCTTTTTCCCTGCAGCCTCTCCAGCATTTGTTGTTGGTTGATTTCTTTATGGTAGTCATTCTTTCTGGGGTGAGGTGGTATCTAAGTGTTGTCTTCATTTGCATTTCACGAATGGCTAGTGCATAGGCTTGTTAAATTTCTTTCTCTGAGAAGTGTGTGTTCATCTCAGGTGCCCATTTCTGTATTGGATCTTTGAATTTTGGGACCCTAGTGGTTTTTAGTTCTTTATAAATTCTAGATAGAAGACCTTTGTCTGACTACTTATTAGTTAAAATGTTTTCAAAATTTGTGGGTTGTCTTTTTATTGTATTTTAATACTAAAACTTTTACCCTAAAAAAACTGAGTTGAGGGCTAAGAGTATGCCATAGTTGGAGAGCAATTGTGTAGTATATGTAAGGGTCTGGGTTCAAATCCATTGCTACAGAAAAGAAAGTATATTTGAGTCGAATCAATGTTGGATGAACCTGAACTCAGAATCTAGAAGATGTATCTGTATAACTGTGTGCATTGAAGAATTATTCCCAGCAGCCCAGGTGCCTCCTTATACCAGATTTTCCCATTTGTTTCCGGGCTGCTGTGTGTTAAGCAGCCTTTCCTCTGCCCTGTCCCTCTGTCATCCTGTTTTTGCCTTTGAGTTAGTGGACCATGGACTGGAATTTTGTTTTTGGTGGTATGAGGGATTGAATTCAGGACCTTGAGCTTGTCAGGCAAGCACTTATTCCAGTGAGCTACTTCCCAGCCCCTATGGACTGGAATTGTGAACAACAACCACAAAACCCCAACTCTATTCATTTAAGTTGTAAGTGTTGGGTATTTTGTCCTGATGATGGGAAAATGTCCAAGCTATCAGCTGATACTGAGTTTAATAAATATTTTAGTTCTCAAAACCAGAAATTGTCTTTTCAGCCTTGGGCTTTACAGTAATGATAATACATTTCTAAACTTCCAAACATTTCAACATTTGCCAAAATTATTTTAGGCTGTTAATATAAAGGCCATGGCATAAGAGAGGATCACCGTTGTTGACAAAAAGGCAGTGGTAGAACACTTGCCAAGGATGCTTGAACTCCTTTGTGATATTAATAGCAATGTGATAAATAAGTAAGTCCCCTTGTAGTCTATACTGCAAGGAATATTTGAGGGGAACGGTATCAATTTAAGAAAAATTAGTCCAGCAGAGAATGACTCGAGAAGTCGTTGTCTATCGAGCTCACACTGAGAATCTTTTTCATGTATAGCATTAAAATGCGCATGTGGTTTGGTATAAGTGTAGAGAAGAAGATACCATTTCTCACATAATTGCTTTGTTGTTTTAGACAGTTTATAGACTTGTTTTTATTTATTTAAAAAAATTTTTTTAATGTATTTTAGTAGAGGGTCTACAGGGTCTCACTACACAGATTGGATTTATAGTGATCCTCCTCTGTTTTCAGCCTCCCAAGCACTGGGATTACAGACATGCGCCACACCCAGACTTAGACTTGTTTTTAAAAATGTATGAAGAGCATCCTTGGAGTCTTCTGACTTAGACATGTGCCTCTGAGCTTGAGAATGAGCTGTATGTGTAGTCAATTTTTTTTTTTTTTTTAAATCTGTCTTTCCCTAGATTCCAGAACAGAACTTAGAACCTCTGGAATTTCGTGAAAATTAAAAATATCTTTTTCTTTTATCATAAATCTTTTAAATGCAGTTTCTTTCTCTTTATTAATGGGTTGATTAAACTCCTCTGCATAACTTTAGGGTGGTGACTGAGGTGGAACTTTCCAGCCTGTGGTTTGGACTGGAACCTGCATTTGGAGAAGAATTAGGAGGACTTGGCTCAGAACTCATGGTCACTGGGTGGTGGAAGTAGTGAATTTTGAGTCCACCATTTGTTTCATATTCAGCAAATCATACATATTTCTGTTTAGAAGTGAAACTTTCTAATGAATTTGGCTTTGTGTTTCTCTGATCAGAATTGAGGCTGTGGAAGAGAAAGCAATGTTATACTGGCAAAATGGCTAAGGAAAGTGTTTCTTCGTGTGGAACTCAGAGCATACTGACACTGGGGCAGTGGTCAGGAAAAGCCCACTGAGTCTCATAAGGCTGGACTAGCTAGATGTTGTCGCATGTACCTATAGTCCCAGCCTTTGGGAGGCTGAGGCAGAAGGATTGTGGAAATTTGAGGTCAGCCTTGGTACATAGTAAATTCAAGAACATTCTACTAATTTTTAAAATTTTTTTGTGAGTAATAAAGATGATATTTTATTTTTACTTTTTCATTTTTTGAAGGAAATACAGCTTCATTTCCTACAGGAAGAATAATAACCAGCCTTTTCACTTTTTCATGTTAAATAAAATAATTAGCATATACTTGACTTTTTAGTAGCATAAATTTATGTAACTTTTTCCATATCCCCTGCTCTTCTTGCCTATATATATCTTTACTGATATAATTGCTGTCAAAATATAGTTTGTTCCAAACGTTTCTTTTGTCATTTTATAAATAAATTTTATTGTTTCTTTACAATTATTATGTTTTTGTAAGACAATATTAGTACAAACTTTTATTCTTAGTGAAATAAGAGAAAGTAGCTGTATATCTATCCTAACTCTTTTTTTCTTTTTTTTTTTTTTAATTTTTTATTTTATTTTTTCTTGTTTCAGAATCTTTGTTTATTCACTCATTTTTATGGCCGGCTCAGCCCACCCCAAGGGCAGGGCTGGCGCAGCATGTGGTGCCGGGGATCGAACCGCGGTCCCTGAAGCCGCCCAAGCTTTCCTAAGCAGGCACTTTAGACTGCTGAGCCATCCCACCGGGCCCACTATCCTAACTCTTGTGTGTATATATGCTCCCTTTTTTTTTTCTTTCACAGCATAACTGTTCTTTATTTACACTTGTGTGAAGCTAGTAACACATGATACTAGGTTGCCTAGCAACTGATAGCAGACCTTAACCAGACAGGGTGTTCATCTCAGGAGTGAGGTAGCTTGTTAGCTTTAGGCAATGGGCCAAGTCCCACCTTCATGTCTTTGATCGATTTCCTGGTTTCTTGGCTCCCAACATATCCTCCCCCCCTTTTCTGTTTTGTTTGTTTTGTTTGAAATTTGTGGAGAAGTTGTATTTAGAGAAGTCTTTAGAGGACGTTTTCATACTTGAAACCAGTCTAAAGACTGTAGGTACTTGTGAATTCAGCAAAATAACCTAATATAGTCCAATAGTCCATAATAGTAGTGGGTGATCAGCAGAACTAGAAATTGACAGATGTTGTTGCCTTGAGCCTTTTATATCTCAGCATATTAATATAGCTTTACTTTTTATACCTTGTGGTTATACTTTTCTGCTGGATGGTTAAGACCAAGTTAAAGCAAGATTTATATAATTCAAAATATAACTTGTATCTGACAAGGTCAGTCAAATCCCCGCAGGATTTCCACTGGCACCATATACAGTGCCTTGACGATCTTTTATCATGTCAGCCATCTGGATGAGTGATGGCCATTGCTCAACCAATTTGCTCTCTGTGAAAGCCTGAGAGAAATTTTTCTCTCTAGGTGACTCTCCTTAGGCACATTATACATCATTGATCACTTTCTTCTGTGGCCCCATAATCTCCATGAACAGAAAATTTGGGATATTGCCAAGTTACAGGCTGTCACAGTACAGGTTCTCTTATGTCCTGAGTCTTCACTGACTTTGAAGTGCTGGGGCCAAAATATTGACTGTCCTTGTAGCTCCTCTATTTCTCTAATTTTTGGTCTTCAAACTTTAGTTGTTAAATATCAGAAGAGATGTTTAATGATATTACCTTGTAATAGAGGCAGTTAAGCTTAACATCACTATGTGTCTGTTTATCAGTCACCTTAGACATAATATGGAGCTGCTATTTTCTAGCAACCATGGACATTCTAAACTTTAAATCCCTACAGAATGTGAAAAAAATTACACAGAAATTTAGAAATCAAAGCATATACAGCATTGTAGGAGGACAATCTATGACATTTTTTCTTGTCTCTTGTTTTGTTTTATTACCTTTAAAAATACTTTAAAGAGATTAGAGCAATAATTGGTATGATATTTGAATCAGTGTGCAAAATTATATATTTCAAGCATGGTTTTAGTATTGTACATTGCTATCCTTAGTGTAGTTGTGTAGTTCACAGATAGCAGCATATAGAGTTAGTCAGGGTGAGAAGCCTACCCACTAACTGCTATTTTTAAAAACCTGATATAGATTCTTAGGACTATTATTACCTTGATCATCTTGTTTAAATAAATGTATGCTTTTGCCTCTGTGATAATTCCTAACTTTTCTCCTTTCTCTGTGTTTGTTGTTTAAACCTTAAGTTCTCGCTTTTCATTTAACTGTTATGCCTTCCAATTTTTATTCTTTTGAGTTCTTACACTAGAGAAGAGTATTCTAAATTAAGTGAGACACTGTCTCAAAAATAAAAGAAGACAGGGACAGCATGAAAGTCCAGGAATGCTCTGCTTAAAAGCTATTATCCCTCAGGCTAAGTCAGGTCTCCTTGTGGAAGAAAAATTGGTGTTCATGATTCTTTATTACAAGGTATGATTTTAGCAATTCTCAAGCAAGTCCTTTCTTGACTGACAAAGCAGGCATGGAGGAGGAGCCCGTCACTGATGATGGGCTGGCTATACAGTCAGGCAGGCAGGAGGTCTCCTCAGTGTCACACCAAAGTCTAGAATGCTTTGCTGATAGCAAACTCAGCTGACTTGGGCCACCTTAGTCTATAACTTCTACTAGTTGTTCACTGCACAGTAAGATATTTGGAGATGTATGAGCCATATAAAAGTCACTGTGAGGGATGGATCCCTGAGACATTTTAAGGCTGAGGTCTTTATAGATGTAGAACTCACTGTGGTGGCTTTGGAGCTTCCCTGCTCAGCTCTAGAATCTGAGGACTTTTTGATCTCAGCTGTTGCGTCATCCTTTGTCCCTCTTGCCCTGGCTGGGGCTGGGCCAGTCTGGGTTGCTGGTGTCCTATCTCCCATGGCCAACATCTCAGCCCAGCACTTGGTCTCAGTCAGCTCCAGCTTGCAGCTGTGTCTCTAACTGTGGAAAGAACCAGGATCTTGGACAAATGCCTAGTTTGGGTGCTGGGTCCAGCAACCGCAGTGGTGCAGTGGCCCCTGATCTCATCCTCCCAGCAGCAGGTAAACCTGAGTTTCATAAATATTGATGATGCAAGGTTTTGACACCAGAGTATTATCTCTTCATGCCTCTCTTTCTTCCTGATGACAGTAAATTCCTAATTTTAAAGCAGTTTCATAATTCTAAGCTCATGGTAGATATTCATAGGGATCCAAAGAAAGGTTTACCATTGGTCGTGGTATGACTTGGTCATGGAGTGCTTGCCCCCTGCACAGTCAGTGCTTGTGTTCAATGCATAGCACAACAGAAGAAATACTGAATATTAATTTTAAAGTGGCACCTCTAATAGTTAGATGATTTATGTAGTACATGGCTTTCCCGTAGTTTAGAATGCTCAGGAAAATGGAAAGCTGTTTGGGCAGGTTGAAGCTGTTTGGGCGGGTTGAAAGTGTTCCAGCTAAGAATGACTTCCAAGGGGTCTACCTGTTAAATATATACTGAGAAACTCACTGAAGTGGAATATCATTGCAGATAAGTGTTTATGTATGAATGAAGTAGAGAGGGTTTCACCTTTCATAAATTGCTCTAGTCCTTCGACTGTTTGTAGACATTGTTTTAAAATTTCAGATGCTGGCCTGGCCAGATAGCTAAGTGGATTAGAGTGCCTGCCTCACCTTTTGATCTACGGTGTGCAGTCCCACTGGCCCCTGGGGTGTACTGGGATAGCAATTGAGACTGAACATAGTGGCACATGCCTGTAAACGCAGTGCTTGGGAAGCTGAAAACAGGGGGATCGCGTCCGATTTGTGTAGTGGGACCCTGTTTACCCTACAGACCCTGTACTAAAAAAAAAAAAAAAATCAAATGCTGATTGAAGTGGACTGGATATATAAGAATTACCATAGTATGGGTAGAGAGGTTTAATGTCAGGTCTGCATACAATGTTATGCATAAAAGGATTTTCTTTGTAGAGAGGAACAAGTGGAAGGAGAAAGAATGTGAGACATGAGACTGGTAGTGGATGCAAAAACCAACACAACATTGGTCTTCTGTAGAGATAAGAAACTAGCATCTTAAAGAAGTGAAGAACAATAAACAAAACTTAGGGTGGGTTGTAATCTGTTACTTAGGAATTTCAGAAAACTAGGATTTAAAAAGGTGTAACAGCTTATCCTGAGTGATGTCTCCACCCTGACTTGAGACATTGGTGATTATCCCTTCTCCTCCCTGTAATTCTATTGTATGACCTAAATGAAAAGGAGATGCTTCTGGAGTCCTGGGCTCACTTCGAGAGAGACACATCTCAGTGAGACCTATGAAGCTACATTCACCGGGTCTTCTTGTTGCTTCTTTTGGCTCCGGATCACAACATACAACAGTCTTCCCTGAAGGTCAGATTGTTCTTAGAAGGACAATGAAAGGATTGTGTGTTGGCTTGGTCTAAGAGTGGGTCAATGATCAGAAGCCTGAAGGAAAGAGAAGAGCTTAGGAAAAGTAAGATAAGTATATCATTTGTTACTGCTGACCAGTTCACCTTTTTTTTTTTTTTTTTTTTTTTTTTTCCAGAACTGGGGATTGAATTCAGGTCCTTGTGCTTGCCAGGAAAGTGCTTATTCTACTGAGCTGTTTCCCCAGGCCCAGTTCACCTATTTTTAAAGCAAAATTAAAAATTGGTAAACTAGCCTTGGTATGGTTTTAAAAACTGGGTAGATACTATTATTCTAGGATTTGTAGGAGTTTACTTCAAGATATGATTGATATTTTTATTGTTTTATTTTACAGGAAGAAATTCTAGGGAATTTCTCTGAGATATATCTCACACACTTTTAATTTTTTTTTTTTTTTTGGATAGGGTCTCACTATGCATTTCAGGTTGGCCTTGAGATCACTATAGCCCAGGATGGTCTTGAACCTGCAGTAATTCTCCTTCCTGCCTGCCTTAGCCTCTTGAGTGCTGGGATTATCTTTTTTTTTTAAGGCCAGATCTCTAAGTTGCCCAGACTGGGGTGAACTTTGAATCCTGTGTTAGCCTCATGGACTGCTGAAAGTAGAACCATGTGCCACTATTCCTAGTTAAGATGAGAGCTCTTGAATCACCGTGGTTAACTCAGACTACAGTGCCTGGGTAAATTAAGCTTCAGGAAGGCAGGTAGACACTTTGAAGACTGAGGTGGGGACATTGCAAGAACAAGTCCAGCTTGGACAACTGAGCAGAATCTTGGGTCAACACCTGCAGTTCCATCTCCATTCTAAAGAAACTTGTCTAACATGCAAAGGACTTCAATTCAGTCTCCAGTACTAAAGAATGAAAGTGATGAGTATTCAGTGGGAAATTCAGTTTTATTTTTGAATTTTATTCTGTCCACACACTTGTGGCACACTTGCTTGTGCTGGGCAGAAACAGTGAGTCACACAGCTCTTCCAGCAATAGACATCAAGGGAAAAACAGCAAGCCATCTATGGTGCTCTGCCTTCAATAAAACACCTGAGATATTTATCATTTTAGCATTACCTAGGCTTTTTTAAAAAATGTATATGGTACAGGAGCTCACTACACAGCTCAGACTCCTAGTGATCCTACTGTTTCCAGCCTCCCAAGCACTGGTGTTACAGATGTGTGCCTCCACGCCTGGTCTTGGTGGCCCACTCAGTGGGCCTGGGGGCGAGGCTGGCAGAGCATGTGGTACTCAGCTTTGAACCCCGATCCCTGCACTTGCCTGAGCAGTTGCTTGGTCTGCTGAGCTATCTCCTGGTCCCTCATCTAGGCTTTTTGTTACATTAATTTCTACAACTAAAGAAAAGTGTGTTTGTTAACAGATTTAATGGAGTTGAGGCTTATCAATATTTTAGCCAATTAGGTATATTTAGTGCATATTCAGTATATTTTATTTTCAACATCCTTTCATTTAATTAAGCATTTTCTCTTTCTAACTCAAGCAAGCCTGGAATAGATTCTGATGAGCTTCATCTTGTACAGTATAGCACTACAGATGCTGTTTGAATTGGGAAAACAGTGACCTTTTGTTTTGTGTTCTAAAAGTTACAGGAGACTACAGTCCCTGATATTCCTCCTGATCCATCTGTATTCCCCACCTTCTGAAGTCAGCCCTCTCATATTGATATCCTAGAGAAGATGATGGAAATGGCCTAAGGAAAAAGGCAGATAAACTGTAGAACTTCTGTGTAAGGTGTGTTTTAATCTGCCTCTACTCCTTCCTATGTGTGTCATTGTGGAGCAGCAAGTGGTAGAGGTCTGTCCTAGTTACTTCTCTCATTCCTGAAACAAAATACCCAATATTCAAACTTCAGGGAGGAAAGGTCTATTTGGTCCGCAGTTTGTAGAGCTTTCAGTCTGTGGTTGGCTGAGTCTAAGAGTGGCATGGCAGGTACATATTGTGGAGGATGAACAGCTCATGGTGGGCAAAACATAGCAAAGCTGGCAAACAAAGAACCTCAGCAGCTTTCTTTCTGCCCCTTTTATATTCTCTGTAGGCCACTAGGATTAGGGTGGTGCTGAGCTGGCCAGCGGAATGGTTTGGTGCTCTAATTCTGGAACTGCAACATGAATCAGTTACACACTCTAGATTCAGTCACCTCTGAAGAAGGCCCACCTATGACTGCATGAAGCTTTGGGAGGGACATCCAGTCACAAGTGACACAAGGCCTTGGGCTTTTCACTGTGGTGTCATCTGAAATCCATTCCAGATAGGAAGGACAACAAAATATACAAGTACAGACAATGAATAATTTTGTTGGAGGCACTTGACTTTGGTTTGTGGATGCAGACTTAGATACCAGTTCTGGGGTCTTTGCTGTTTTGGAGTACCCTGCCATCCAGGAACTTCTGTATACAGTGCACCTGCCAGCTAAGTGGTTTCACCCTCTGGTTATTCCATATTTCAGAAAATGTGTCAGTGTACCACAGCTTCTTTGCCTGGTCTGCATTTAAGGGAAAGCAGACTTTTCAAATTCTGTCAGCAATACAAATGCCACAGGGAGCACACTATCTTGCTGTCCTAGATCCTGATTTGAGAAAAGCCCATATGTGACCAAGAGTATGCTTGTCCCTCAGTCTGAAAGCTTAATATACCACAACCACACTACTGCCACTATCAGGCAATAGCTGCTATTTCCTCTAAACAACCCCAGAGTTTCCCTAACTTAGTGAATTTCATGGGTTGATAATGCAATTCAGTTGTTAGTTTTCATTTTTCTTTTATGCTTTTGTTTTTTTCTTTCCTGTGTAAGCCCTTCTGTAAATTATCTTTTTTTTTTTTTTTTGTCTTTTTTGAGACAGGATCTCGCTATGCAGTTCAGGCTGGCCTTGAGTGCACTTTGGTAGCCCAGGCTGGTCTCGAACTCGCACCGATCCTCCTGCCTCAGCCTCCCGAGTGCTGGGATTACAGGTGTGCGCCACCACGCCTGGCTAATTTATCTTATTGTACCTTGTGCTCATATATGTGATGAGTACTTTTTAGTGAACTCTTCCTTTTGTTCAGAGTATTTTTTCTTTTGTCACTTGTGAAGAATCAAAATGCTTTCTTCATCTGAATGTTAATTTACTCAAGGATTTTCTTTGCTGAACACAAGTCTTGTTTTGTACACGTTAACCTTATAGTGTCACTTTAATATTTGTGACTTTATAATTTGATTCCTGAAGCTTTTTTATCTACTTCTTATATGTCTATATTTTATAGTTTCATACTTCATATTTTTATCTTGACTCTACCAGGGGTGCAAACTTGAATGTTTTTGGTTCCAAAATCTTGTTTACTTTTCTCATAAAATGAGCAGTTTACCTCCATGCAGGAATGTCCAGTCACTTCTTAATGATCTATATGGCCAGCCTTATCAAATCTCAGTTTTGTATGAGGCATAAATATTTCTTTTTTCTTTTTCTTTTTTTTTTTTTTTTTTGTCTTTTTGAGACAGGGTCTTGTTCTGCAGTTCAGGCTGGCCTTGACCTCACTTTTGTAGCCCAGGCTGGTCTCGAACTCCCACCGATCCTCCGAGACATAAATATTTCTTGATGTTTCTTATGAATTTAGGTTTTTTAAATTTTGTCTGTGGTTCAGACATAATGGATTGTAACTCTATAGCATGTTCCAAACCATGGAGATGGATACCTTTCCTTTTTACTTTTTTATTTGTGATGTGAAAGATATAGCTCTGTCCTTTGTTTTTCAGAAGAGAATCTAGTTTCTTGTCTTAATTATAGCTGATTCACTGGGCTAAATATACTTGTAGTAGGGATAGAATTTGATGAATTTATATTTTGTCACATGATCAAATCCAACTATGCATTATTCTCAACACAGGGCAACCCACTTGGATCTTCTGTCCTTCTCTTGATTAGAATCTTTCTTTCCTTCAGTAAATAAATTCTGTTCTTCTGTTGTTCCTAAAATTCATTCTTCAGCTTTTGAGAAAATGAACTTGGCCCAACTGTCTTTCATGTTGGGGTTTCCTCCCTGTGTATCATTTGTAGGTCTTCCATTGAGATCATTAGAGGGAGATGAGAGTTTGCTTTTGTTTCATAGAGTCTGGATTGGGAGGTTACTCATTTTTATGAATTATTCTCAACATAATTCAGATATTTTCTGATTTTATTTTGCTCTGAAGATGCAGGTTTTTAAAGCATTTTTGATATTTACAATAGACTTATGCTTTATAAAACAATTTTATAGTTTTATAGATACATAAGTGGTTGGTGTATAAATTCATTTTTAGATATCAAAGAAGCTTTCTTTAAAGTAGTAGGAGAAGAGGTATTTTTTTCTGTAAAGCTTGGACTGAGTAAAGAAGAGAACATCTATTAGGTGCTACCTTTTAAAGTAGACAGTAGACATTTGTGGTGCAAAATCTGATACATATTTGTTCTAATCAAATACATTTTCTTCACTAAAATGTTCCTCATATTCACAAGTCATAGGTGCATTCTTTTTTTTTTTTTTTTTTTGTCTTTTTGAGACAGGGTCTCACTATGCAGTTGAGGCTGGTCCTGAGCTCACTTTTGTAGCCCAGGCTGGTCTCAAACTCGCACCAATCCTCCTGCCTCAGCCTCCCGAGTGCTGAGATTACAGGCGTGAGCCACCACGTCCGGCTCATAGGTGCATTCTTGTACTTTTGATTTTATTAATAACAATGTATTTTTTTCTACTTTGAATTAAAACCAGTCTTTAAATGAACAAGGCTTTTAGGTTTCTTAGTAATCAGTGCATATTAACATAAGAGAAAACAAACTCGAGTGCTTTCTTTATCATTTGTGATCTCATTTGAATTGTTTAGCTCTATGGTCTTGATATAATTAATTTAATGTTCTTGAGTATCACAGTGGTTCCTGTCATTGTTTTCAAATATTACATCTTGATACTTTTATCATTTCTGCATAGTGATTTTTCCTTTCATCTCAATCCTTACATTTATTTTATTTCTTTTCTTATAATACTACACATGAATTTTGATTTCATGTAACATAACAGTAAAGACAGGGATTGCCACTGACTTATTTGTGATTTAAATTAACTTCTGCACAAGGACTCCATTTGGTGTCCACATGGTAGTTTTATGGTATGGATCATCTAGTTATTAATCCATTTGGGTTTTTTAGTTAGTAGCCTCTAAGAAATAATTGGTAGAATTTGAAATCTGGAAAACATTTAAGCCAAGATTAAAATGAGATTTTTTTTTCATTTTGTTTGTGATGAGCTCATTATAATTTTCTAAACCATGTTTGCCTGTGTTAAAATAAAAAGACCCACTTAATTATGACATACTAGCTGTGTGTGTGTGTGTGTGTGTGTGTGTGTGTGTGTGTGTGTGATCTCGGCTTGAAGCTATGGCATCATGCAGGTTTGGGACCCATGCTACCAGTGAAGGTACATGCCAACATGAGAAACTATTTTATACCCTTGTTTTGGACTAGGTTGTTTTGTCCTGGATTTGAAATCTGTACAGATAGGTATAATGAGATTACAATTGTCTTTGTTGCAAATATGTTGCCTAGGTTTAGTTGAAGATGATGAAATGAGCTACAGAGATATTGAACACTTTTTTTTTTTTTTTTTTTTTTTTTTTAATTACAGACATGTGAGACCAGGTCATGCTGAGCGCATCATTTTTAATTATAATGTTTGCAGTTTGAAGACTAATGCTATGCCCAAGTATGAGGGCCAGAATCATAGCTGTTATGTAGCTTTACACTTACCTCCTTTTGATGAGGCCCACTGGACATCCACATTCACTTTTAAGAAGAAATGAGGAAAGGAGCTGATGTTACAAGGTTGCCATTGTTTTTAGTGTAGAGGTCTTTTTACTTCTTTGGGTTATTTTTGTGGGTGATATTGTGATGAAAAGTTTTTCTGATGTGTTTCCCAAGGTGTTACTGATTTTTTTTTTTTTTTTGTATTGAATTTTTTTTTTTAACATAGTTCCTCAGAGGGTCACTTGTGAGTCTGATTGCCTTGCTCAATTTTTCCTGATGACTGGGGCCCCATGCAAAGTAGAAATGGTGTCACCAAAGCACTGAGAATTAATGTGATTTGAGTTGTGAAGGAGGACCCAGTAACAGTAAAGATAGACCTGAGGAACTGAAACTTAGGAATCACATCTTTAAGCTAAACTATTGCCTCCTCCAGCATCTTCTGACCAGCTAGAAATGCCTCTATCCACTTAGTAGAGGTATCAGTGCACACTAAAAGATGTGTATACCCCTTGCTTATAGGGATGTGTGAAATCCATCTCCTTCTCCAGAGGAGATCCCACAGCTTTGTATTGGTTCAGGCAGTGAGGAATCTGACCTGCATTATGGAGGGCATAGACAGAACATGTCATAGAGACCTGATTGCCCAATGTTCTGTATGGACCTCAGGCTCTGTAAACAGCCTATGTGCTGTAGGAATGGTGGTGCTTGTTCCACCCACATTGAAGGCATCATCATGTAGGAACTTAATGAATTTCTACTGTGCTTGTGATGAGGAAAATTTAAGTCTTTTTAGGCACTGTTAACTGTCTAGGCATTTTTCCATGGCCACCATCATGGTGGAGAGCCTTACCTTTCTCTTGGAAGGAGGGGAGTCTTTTCCCCAATGCCAAGAGTCTTTTATGCCCTCACAGGCCCAGCAAAGTTTGGTTGCTTTAGAGGGCACTTTTCTGTATAGTGTCCTGGCTGGCCACTTGTATTTGAAGCACTATGTCTTGTTGCTATCACTGCTTTGATTCACTCAATTACGCTTAGCACAGTGGTTTCATATCTGTTAGGGCAAGGTTGGCTTTGGCCTGCCTCTATCTTACACAGTTTTTGTTTTTATTTTGTCATGAATATTAGGGATCAAATAATCCACTTTGATCAACTTACTTATCCTAGTTGATGGGCCTTGTTTGAGTTCCTAGAGCGTTTTCCAAATATCTGGAACTGACTGACTAATAAAATATTGTCCTAGAACAATCTAACATTCCCTAGACTTCAGGTGTAAGAAATGTATTTATAGAGTTCTTCAAGATGGAGCTGGAAAACAGCTGGATTTCTATCAGAACCTTGACTGATAGGCCTGAGAGTGTCATAGATTACAGGCTTGTAATTATATCCCCTTGTACCTACCCTGTAAGGTTACCAGAAGGTGTAAGTTCCATTTGACTTCTTTACCCCATTTTATAATCATATGTGATCTCTTCTTAGCATCCAAATAATGCGTTAGAGTTTTGGGCATTAGCAGGTTAAGCCACGAAGGCTTCATCAACATACTTTCTAGCTCTTGCAGTCCCTTTTATTGTTATTGCAGTTTTGTTTTATTGGGTGCAACCAGAAACCAGAATAACTTGGACATCACCTCACCAGGTCCAATCAAAAGCCATTTTAAAGGCATGGAAATCATCAGCAAGCATTTCAGAGTCTTTAGAAAATCTAGCCAGTGTTTTTTTGTTTGTTTGTTTGTTTGTTTGTTTTTGTATTGGTATGTATATGTATAACTGAATAAAAAGCTTGTTGAAAAGATATTTAAACAGGAGTCTGGGTGGGATAAATGGGTTGTACTCCAAAATGCATGGTGTAGGACAGAAGTCATGGGAACCTAACAAGTTGACCCTTGGGTCAATTAGTGACATGGCCATGGTGACCCTAGAGCCATTAGAACAGGGATGTGACCTCCTAGGGCTAAACTCCTTGGGATTTGGCCATCGAAGTTTCATAAAGCATATCCCTATGATACTTTCCTCATTGGAATCTTACAGGGAATCCTCTGTGTTTATAACCTTGTGTAGCTATCATTAGAGTATTCCTTGACAAAGACACACTCTTTAGGGGCCAGAAGAATCTGGCCTTGTGTGGATAGTATTGCTATTTTCTTTTGAACCTTTGGATCTCCAGCTATGACCATAACCCATTTTCTGGACAGGTAGTCTAGAGCTGGGTTAGAAGCTTTAAGTCACCTGTATGAAACACATTATGATTTTTACCATTTTAAAAATCATAATATATCTGTTATGAATCAGTGTTTTATGTACATACGGGCCCACTGAAGACTTCTTTCCTTTTCTGTGATCTGTTTGTCATTCTGTATACTAAATATATAGTACTCTAAGCATTGCATTTGGAATCTTTTGTATGTGTGTTAGGCAAACAATTCATTTTTTTAATTGCTAATCAATTTTGTTAGACATTATATTGAACAGCTAGTTTTTGGTCAAAACAAAAGTATGATATTTATTTACTATTTGAGTAATTCCTTGCCCACGAAACCAGGCTTAGGTTTCAAAATGTTGTCTAAATACAAGCAGAGAAGGAAAGGGCAGGTTTCCGAGGTGATAAATTGTGAAAAGAGAAACTTACGATAATCTGTGAAAGGCGTTAATTAGTCACCTATTCCAGTTGTTATTTGTACTCTTGTTTTCTAGATTTCCTCTATAAAACATGCTTTAGAGATATTGCACAAACAAAACTAGGTTAATCAACACAACCACTATTCCCATTATGTTGCTTTAGCAAAGAATTCCATAGTGACATCAGATGTGTGAGATGAGTACATGGATGGAGAATACGAGTTAATAACAAGACCTGATGTGAGCAGTTGGGGGAGGCAATCTCATCACATCTTTTTTTTTTTGAGTTCAAATGTTTCATGCTATGAGTCTCAGTCATCTTCTTGTATTTACTTGTATTATGATTTAGGAGGCAGTGACCTTTGAGGATGTTGCTGTGACCTTCACCGTGGAGGAGTGGGCTTTGCTGGATTCATCCCAAAAGAAGTTCTACCGAGATGTGATGTGGGAAACCTTTCACAATGTGTCTGCTATAGGTGAGGGGGATATCATTTATCTAGTTTATAAAATCAGAGAGCATTGCTTCTTGGTCAACAGTGTAGTTTTACTGGAATGTGAAAGCATTTTGATGAATATTCTAAGTATGATCCTATGATATTGCATCTACCTGGAATCGATAAATTTTTATATAATGTTGGAATAGCTTTCTATATTTCTTTTTCTGCACTTCAGGAAGAAATTTGGATAACCAGCAAATTGAGGATGAGTGGCAACAATATTTGAGGAGTAATCTAAGGTAATTTGCATGAAAGTTTCTCAGAAGTCAGGAAGAAAAAAATAAATTTAAATGGAAGAAACTATTTTCAGATAAGAGGAATCATGCAATTTTTAAGTTGTCCTTTATGATTCTACTTAACATTATGGCCTCTGGGTGCAGTTGTTTTTCCTACAAATGACTCACGTTTATCCTTCTTTATGGCAAAATAGTACTTCATTGAGAATAAATAAGTGAAACAGCAAAATAAAAGATAATGTACTAGAGAACAGGGAGAAAGATCTTTTGTCAAACTGAAGGGAAAAGGCCAGGGAGATAGCTTAGTGGCTTAACCTCCTGCCTGTCAAGTACAAGGTCCTGACTTTGATACCCGGTATTGGAATGGGGTGGGGGGAGAAGGGAAATGAGAGATAAATGAATGGGAGAGGAGGAGGAAGTGAAAAGGAAATGAAATATTAAATTTTGTTCTATATATGTACCAACAGTCTATGATGAATATAGTCATTATGTGTTAAAAACAGGTATTAATGGAAATTTATTTTTTTATGCATTTAGGATAGGGGATTTAGGGCCTACAGGGTTTTACTATGTAAATTGGACTTGTAGCGGTTCTCCTGTTTTCAGCCTCCGAAGTGCTGGTATTACAGGCGTGTGCCACCTGCTGAGTCTCAATCGCCATCTCAGCATACCCCAGGGGTGAGACGAACACGGCTTACCAGGGATTGAACCCTGGCTGCTGCACTCTACCGAAACAGACTCATTAGTGTGCTGAGCTATCAGGCTGGCCCTTAGAAAATAAAATAAAATAAAATAAACTTAGCTACAAATGAAACCAAGTTCAAATTAATGCATACATGTTGAGAACCTATACTTTGACAATTACCTGAAATAGTCTAATACTAGGAATTCATGGAGTGCTGACATTACGCCGCAAGTGACATTATCTGATGTGTCAGAATAAGCAAAATGTCGTTCATATTTAAAATTATGAAAAGATTTTATGAAATTATATTTAGATATTGACTATAAGTATATCTGAAATAATTTTTTTTTCTGTCTTTTTGAGACAGGGTCTCGCTGTGCAGTTCAGGCTGGCCTTGAGCTCACTTTTGTAGCCTAGGTTGGTCTCGAACTCGCACCAATCCTCCTGCCTCAGCCTCCCAAGTGCTGCGATTACAGGCGTGCGCCACCATGCCCGGCCGAAATAAAATTTTTGTTAGGCTGAGTATCTATCTCAGAATACATAATTATGGATATATATTTTCTAAAGCCCACTTTTATGCCAAATAGTTTTATCTTATAAATGCTATGTTTATTTAGATGTGCTACATGTAGTCAGTATTTGGAAAATTGCTACACTGGTAGAAGTATTCAAATCCAAATAAAGGCCACTTTTAATAATAGTTGTTTGCAAGCCATTCTCCACAACATTCAATCTATTCATTTTTTAGAATTGTTACAAAATATCTTCACAAGTCAGGAAAAAATAAGAAAGTTTTTGACAGGAATGTCACGTGGTACAACATCTCTGAAACTGAGTATAGAAAATTCTCCAAAAATAAAAATAGAAATTCCATTTGATCCAGCTACACTTTTATTGAGTATATTCTTAAAAATTTAGTCATAATGACACACACATACATATGTGATGGGAGTACAGTGGTTAATAGATGATTTCTCAAAACAACCAATCTGCAGATGAGCAGGTAAAGAATAAATCAGATGGATTAACCATGTTGGTACATGATTGTAAGCCCAGCACACTGAGAAGCTGAGTCAGAAAGATCACATTTTCAGACTCAGTGTGGGCAACTTAATGTTTGAGGAAACTTTTTTTTTCATTTAATAAGAAATAACAATGTGACAATTTCAAAACACGTTAGTATGAGGAAACTATTTCAAAAGAAAGACTGTAGGTGTAGCTGAGTGGTAAAGCCCTGCATTAACTCTCCAGCAATGAAAATATGTAGTATGAGTACATAATGAAATTGTATTTAGCTAGAAAAAAAGAAATGATGTCATTTGCCAAAAATAAAATGATGGATATTAAACCTATAGCTTTTAAATGAAATAAGGCAGTCATAATTTTAAGTGAAATAAACTGAACACTGAAAGCTTGATATCTGGTAATATATATGAGAAACACAATATGTGAATTAGGGGGTCAAATAAAGGAGAAATAATAGAAAATAGGCTTTATGGTGATGGCAAAGAAGTTCAGTGGAAAGGAGAGGGTACAGGGTTATGGAGGAAAGGGTACTGATTTTTTTTTTTTATTGTTTTATGGCTGACTCAGCCTGCCGTAGGGAGGTGGGGCTGGCACAGCATGTGGTACCAGGGATTGAATTGCAGTCCCTGTGGTTACCTAAACTTTTCTAAGCAGGCACTTTAAACTGCTGAACCGGGCCCGGCAGGATGGCTCAGTGGTCTAAAACACCTGCTTAGGAAAGCTTGGGCGGCTGCAGGGACCATGGTTCAATCCCTGGCACCACATGCTGCGCCAGCCTTGCCCTGAGGGCAGGCTGAGCCGGCCATAAAAATAAACAAACAAATAAACTGCTGAACCATCTTGTGGCCTCCAGGAAAGGGTATTAAAAAAATCAACATATCATGTTTATGTGTACCAATTCCTTTAAATGAAAGTAAATAGTATGTATCACAAATGTGTCATTTAAAGAGCTCTCAAATTAAGACTATTTCAGAAAAGACTATTTTAAACCCACTACAGAATGTATAGGAAATTCATAGTTAAATATTTATAGGGTACATTTGGCCATATCTCTTCCTTATAAATTATTAATAAGGAAATACTTTATAATGTGTTGGATATTTTATTATGTTTATTATTTTTTGTTTTGCAGATGTGAAGAGGCATTGGAATGCCATCAAAATAAGTCATGGCATGAAGATGGAGAAATGTTTTTTTGGACTCTAGATTCTGATGTGAACATGAAACTTCCTGGTTTGAAGTCAGCTGAAAATCTTATTTGTAGAAAGTCCCTGATTGATCCATTGCGAGATGAACCCATCATAGGTCACACTGCTCTCAAATCATATCACTGCCAGGGATTTGAAGACAAGCTATCAAATTGCAATATACGTGATTCCCAGCTCTTTCAGAGATATGCAAGTACAAACACTGGGGAGAGACCCTGTAAATATAAACAGTGTGAGAAAGCTTCCTCTGATTTCAGTATAGAAACTCAAGCTGGAGAAAAGCCTCTTGAATGTAAACAGGACTTACACACCTTTGCTGTACCCCATTATGTTCCAGTCCATGAAAAATATCACAGTAAAGTACATCTGTTTGTGTACACACAATGTGGCAAAGCTTTTTTTAATTCCCATGACTATATTCAAATACAGGAAAAACCTCATAATGAAGAAAAACACTATGTATGTAAACTATGTCAGAAATCCTTTACTAGTAGCACTTCATTTTGTATTCATGAAAGAACTCACTCTAAGGAGAAACCCTATATATGTAAACATTGTGGGAAAGCTTTTGGCAAACCCAGTAATTGTCGAATACATGAAAAAACTCATATTGGTGAGAAACCTTATATATGTAAGCAGTGTGGGAAAGCTTTTAGTACACACAAATATTGCCAAATACATGAGAGAAATCACACTGGAGAGAAGCCCTATATATGTAACCACTGCGGGAAAGCTTTCAATTTTAAGAGTAACTGTAAAATACATGAAAAAATTCACACTGGGGAGAAACCTTACCTATGTAAGCAATGTGGGAAAGCTTTCACTAGACATAGTGATTGTCAAATTCATGAAAAAACCCATACTGGGGAGAAACCCTATGTATGTAAAGAATGTGGCAAAGCATTTAGGACATATAAGTATTGCAAAATACATGAAAGAAATCACACGGGAGAGAAACCCTATGTATGTGAACAGTGTGGGAAAGCATTTACTTGTAAGAGTTCAATTTGTACACATAAAAGAACTCACTCTGGTGAGAAACCCTATGTATGTAAGCAGTGTGGGAAGGCATTTAGTACACATAAGTATTGCCAAATACATGAAAGAAATCACAGTGGAGAGAAACCATATGTATGTGAAGAGTGTGGGAAAGCATTCAATTGTAAGAGTTCATTTTGTAAACATAAAAGAACTCATACTGGGGAGAAGCCATATGTATGTAAGCAATGTGGGAAAGCTTTCAGGACACAAAGTGATTGCCACATACATGAAAAAATCCACACTGGACAGAAGCCCTATATATGCAAGCATTGTGGTAAAGCATTCAGTAGACACAGTAATTGTCAAATACATGAAAGAATTCACACCGGAGAAAAACCCTATGTATGTAACCAATGTGGCAAAGCTTTCACTGATAACAGTTCTTTTTGTAAACATAAGAAGACACATTTCAGTGAAGCACTATGTATGTGAGCAGTGTCAGAAATCATTCAGTATACATAATTGTCAAATACATGAAATGACACTGTAAAGAAAGCATATGTATTTAAACAATGTGAAAAAGCACTTAGTACATATATGTACTATCAAATACTAAATTAAATCACATTACTGTGAAACTGAAAGCCTTGGGGAAACCTTTCAGTAAATCTCATGTCAAATATGTGAAAGAAATCACACAGGAGAAGAGCACTGTATATGTCTTTAGGACACAATTGTTAAATACATTTTTAAAACAGTATTGCTGAAGAACCCTTTGTTAGCAATGTAGGAAAGCTTTCTGCACACACAATCTTTGTGAAATACATGAAAGAACTCACATTGACCTAGAATAAGAAATGTATGTAAATAATGGAAAGTACAAAGTTATCACATACATGAAAGAATTTACACTGATAAGATACTCTGTGTAAGAAATGTGTGAAAGTATTTAGGACACTGTCAAATGTGTGTGTACACACTGCAAAAGATTACTCCATTAATCATAGACATTAACAAATACCACAAAAGAAATTAACCATGAGCATGTCATGACAATCATATGAAAGATTCAGAGTGGAAAGGAGCCTTTCTTTGTAAACAGTGGGAATTCTTTGATCACTCAGAGGTATCATTACATAAAAGAAGGAAATGTGAGCAGTGTAAACATTTTATTTTTCCAAATGTACATGAAAGTGTTCTGGGAGAGAAGCCATATGTTTATGGTAAATGTGGGAAATCCTTTACTCCTTATTTACCTTGAAAGACAAATTCGCTGGATAAAAGGCCTATATAAAGGGCTGGCCAGATAAGCTTAGTGGATTAGTGCACCTGCTTAGGCAGATGCAGGGGCCAGGGTGTTTGTGTTTGGTGCCCAGCTTGCCATGTGTGCTGAGACCGCTGAGTCTCGGTGTGGTGGCACGTGCTTGTCATTACAGTGCCTGGGAGGCTGAAAAACAGGAAGGATCACTACCAAGTCCTATCTGTGTAGTGAGGCCCTGTATACCCTGTACTAAATACCTAAAAAGCAAACAACCAAAACACAAAACCCATATAGCTAACAGGAGAAAGTCTTGCAATTTCCATAACTTGAAAACCTAAACAAACTGACAATACAAATATAAATTATGTAGATCCTTCATTTTTACATGACCTTTCATGGACACATGGCATTTCATAGTACAGATGACTCCAATAAATGAGCATTGCATGAGAACACCTCTAATCATTTAGGTTTTATTCTTGGAGAAGAATATAGTGTAGTGAGAAACCATGAATGGAAAGGATGTAAATGAGTCTTCAGCTGGCTTATGTGTACATATTGGATCAAAATCCCCGTAAGTGTACACATTTCTCAGTTGTAACTCATCTTTGAAATCCTTTGAACGTGCCTTACATAGTGGTGATTTAAAAACAGTACATGAAAAACTGTTGATTGATTTGTAGAATAAAAATATAGAATGTATTGGTACATCATATATTATGAACACATCATTCAGTAATTCTTAAAGTATAGCTCAGTTATGTAAATTTACTTAACAAATGTGCTGACAGTGCTATGTGTGGGGAGTATTGAAGGAATTTATTGTCTTGTAATCAAATTAGGTAATACATATTATGGATCCTGCTTAGTTCACAGGTGAATTGCCATGTGTTTTTATATTCCAGTAAGCTAAATACTTATGTAATCTGTACTGTTTTAATAATTGTGGAATAAGACACTTAAAATGAATTTTTATTAGTGATTGAAATTTTCCCAATAGAGGGCCAGCTAGTTAGCTCAGTGGACTAAAGTGCCTGCTTAGGCAGGCACAGGGGCCAGGGTTTGATTCACTGTGCCATGCCAGCCCCACCCCTGCGATGTGCTGAGAGGGCTATTGAGACTGGTCCTGGTGGTGGGTGCCTGTAATTCCAGTGCTTGGGAGGCTGAAAGTGGGAGGATCACTGTGAGTCCTATCTGTGTAGTGAGAACCTGTAGACCTTGTACTAAATACATTAAAAAAAAAAAGAAATTTTCCCACTAGATTTTGTTTAAATCCTTCATGCAGATGCTCTAGGGTTTTTTTGTTACAAGAGAATTTATAGGAATGTTATATTTTTAAAATTATAATGTATGTTAAATATTTCTGAATACTATTTTAGACAGTTCAGTTGTTTCCAAACAGCAAACAGATTAGCAAGTATTGTTTTCCACATTCTGAGATATATCCAGGGGGCTGGGGAGATAGCTCCGAGGCACAAGTGCCTGCTGGGCAAGTGCAAGGTCGTGAGTTCAAACCCTGGTCCCCCCCAAAAAAAGCCTGAGATATATCCAGCCTTAACTATAGATGATGTGCATTGTATAATTTTTCTGTTTTTTCTTGGATAGCAAGAAATATTGTCATGTGTATCCAATTTTAGGTGTTTTTTTACAAAATAAATATTTATTTTTCATGCTCATGTTTTCATGATTTATTTTGGTGATACTAAGGTACTCAGTAGGTTATGGCCTAACTTAGATTTTTGTAAAGTCAACAACATTCATTACACCTAATCAAGGTCCACTTTGAAGTAACATTGTTTCAGAGACAGTCATTTCTATAGGTTCAGAAATACTTCCCACCCCATATACAGTTTATGTTATTCACTGTATGTAAAGTGACTGAGCACCAGTGAGAATCCAGTGGATTTGCTGGTGGTATACGTTTTAGCATAGTTTCTTAATAGTGGTAGGAATGAAGAAGTTCTGGATTTCTTATCATTCAAAAATATCTACTGCCACTAAGTGATGAGAGATCCTAACATGCTTTCTGCTTTCTTGGTAGGATATCAGTGAACAGATATGCTGGAGATGTTTTCTCCCAAGTTGCGTGTTTTGCTTTCACTGCTGCATGATTTCAGTTGTTTGTCTTTGTTAATTCTGGCTGCTTAATTATACTGCAATTATCTATAGCAGTTGGCTCATGTAACGTTTTAGCTTTTGCACTTGAATAATTTCAGTATGGCTTTTCATTAACGTTTCAGTCTTTACTGATGTCAATCTCATTTCATAGAAACACTATTTTGTAATTTGCTTTTATTAACTTTCTGTTTGACTCTACCTCTTTTGGAATAATTAAGACAATTATCTGATAGATTTATGTAAAAATTCACTGAACTTAAACACTCAATTCACTTTTATATTGTTGAGCCATATTTACCTTTCATATTTAATTTTTGTTTTTTCACATGTGTGCACTATTAATTATTCCAATGGCAAAAAACTCAAAATCATTTTTTGTCCTTTCCCAGTTTTGAGGGACTGAGATAAAAATGATTGAATTTGGATGCTGTACTTTCTTCTAAATCATATGTAGAAATAGGTCAGTGGTTTGTAATGTGCTTATGAACATTCCCTTTTACTTTCCAGCTGAATGGAAAATAAATGTATATGAATTTATTTCGAGAATTTTACTAACAATGTTTAAACCCTAGTACTTCTACTCTTCATGTTCCACTTGAAGATGCTACAATCAACAGCCTGGGCTTATAACTTTGAAATTGGCAGACTCTTAGCTAGCTAAACCCCTGCTTGTGGGAGCGAATTCTCATTCTGAGTTCTCTATGAACTTAAATCTGTCAGACCAGGATCCTTCATTCTCGTGAAATTTTCTACTTGCAGGTGAGGCCTATTTTACTCTGCTAGAACCCTCAATCCTTACATGTCCTCTTCATTTTTCATGCCATTTTTTCATGAGTATTATCATAACCTTTGCTTTGTAGGCAAGCAAAGCAATTTGCATCATAACCAAAATGTAGATCCTGATGATCCTTGATGTCAGTCTTTGACTATTCTGAGCTTCACTCTGACAGCCAACATGAAGTCTGATTGCTAATAGCTGGGTGCTTGAAGCACTCTTGTTTGCGTGCTTCTTTGTACATTGCTGTCCAATCGGGAAAATTATTTCTGAACTTATAGTGCTAGATGGTAGGAAAACATGTACAACCTCATTTTCTATTCTTGTAATTATTTATTGTGGTTCCTCACACTTACATTTATTTGGCTTTTGCCTCCATCAAAGTCATAGGTCTTTATCTTTGACAGTTTCACTTGAGTTAGATGTATTTTATTTTTGAAATGCATCATTTATTTTTTTTACTCTGTACACGTATTTTACATTGCATACATTTCATATTTTTTAAAATCCTTGACTCAGCACTTGCAACTTTTCAAAATTTAAAAATTTCTCCTTGTAATTGTTTTTTTGTGGCACCTGAGATTAAACTCAGGACCCTGCACTTGCCAGGCTGCTTAGCTATCTCCCCAGCCCTCTCCCAGTAATTCTTATGGCTTTTTCTTCCCCTGCAGAAATTTATACTTCACATCCAAAAGATATTTTACATTGAATTCTCAAAGTATTTAAATTTATCTTTCCTATTCCAAACTGGACTTTATTGTGCATAAGAATAGAGGAGGAATACAATACAGATTCTTAAGTACATAGCCGGTTCTTTCCACTTTATGTATTAAACTCATTCTAATTTCTGCCATTATTGCACAATATCAGCTCTACCTTGTGTTAATATCTTGTCCACGTGTGAGCCCACTGAGTGTTGTCTTCCTCTCCTGTAAACTTTGTCACTCTGATAATGGCACTAAGCTCTGAATAGTGGGTTTGAATTTCTTTGTTTATATTAAATTAGCTATCATTTTTTGAGTCCTTATATTAGGGAGGCTATATGATATTTATTTATACATGTAGGTTTCTATACCCTTTCTCAAGTAAATGCTTGTTTAAAAATGAAAGAATGAGCTGTCACCTACTTGTGTACATGTTATTGAACATTATTAGACATACTGAACTATAATTGTTGACAAAAGGTGAAATTTTGGGCAATATTTTTCTTGATACTTTCATTAGTGCCTATAAGCACTGAAAAATGTTGCTTTTCAACATATAATTAATCACAACCATCTCCCCAATACCCTCACTTATTCACCTATGTGAAAGGTGATCTATTAGTGCTATTAAACTATAAGATAGCACACTACTTTCCCCTAATATTGTCCTTCATCTTCCTCTCATTAGAGATTTATTTACCCCAGAGTTTTATGTTAGGTTGTTTCCTCCATCAAAAACTTATTCTTCAGTGACAGTGTATAAATACAACTGGAGTGACCCAGCAGGACAAATTGTTCAATTTAGTAATTTTTTCATTTTGGTCTTCTAAGTCAGAGTCTCATTGTTTGGCCCAAACTTATCTTAAACTCACTGTGTAACCCAAGATGACCTTGAACACCTGCGATACTCTCGGCTGAGACTGCCACGGGCAACAGGTATAGGTATGCCATGATAACACCCTGCCGTGTTCTGCTGATGCGTTAGCAATGGATTTTAGTTCAGCATGAGTTGCTGTGAGACAGGACACAAATACGGATTGAGAAAAAGAGTGTGATGCTCAAATGTGAAGCAAACCTTTTAAGGCCACAGCTTCACCGCATAATTTATGAATTGAATTGAGATTCTCAATGCTGTGAGTCACAACCATTTTTCTGGAAATAACATGTGATGATGTAGGAGGTAGTGACTTTTGAGGATATGGCTGTGGATCTAGCAGTGAATGAAGAGGTCTTGCTGGATTCTTCCCCAAAGAAGTTCTACAGAGAGGTTATATGGAAAACCTTTTGAGTTGTGGCTGTTTTTGCTGAGGATGATATTTTGTAGATTACACAGTCAGAGTATTGATTCTTGCTTATAAGTGCAGTTTTAAAAACTGTTTGAACATGGGCTGGGGAGATAGCTCCGAGGCACAAGTGCCTGCTGGGCAAGTGCAAGGTCGTGAGTTCGAACCCTGGTCCCACAAAAAAATAAAATAAAATAAAATAAAATAACTGATTGAACATGAAAACTTTTGATGAATATTCCAGACATTGTCACAATTCCGTAAAACTGTATTTCCTGATTGTTATATAATGTGGTAATATCATTATTTATTTACATGTAAGAAAAACTAGGCAGATCTGCAAATTGATAATTAAGAGAAATGTGAGAAGAGAATTTTAAATAATTTTGAACTCCTAATCAATATTTGTTCTGGTCAGGCAAGGTGGTACCTGCCTGTAATCTCAGCATTAAAGAGGCTGAGGATAGGAGGATCACTGTGAGTTCAAGGCCAGCCTAAACTGTATATTTTTTCTTTTGCTTTTGAGGAGGGTATTGGGAATTGAACTTGGGGCCCATTTTATTGCCGACCAGGCAGTACTTCACTGAGCTAAATCCTTGGCACTTTGAACCACATAGTGAAACTTTGTCTCAAAGAAAACATGCCCTTCAAAAGTCAGGAGGTAATCAGAAGTATTACAATAAACAAACTGTACAAATGAGACAATCTTTCTCCGCAAACCTGTCTCACAAGCTTTCTCCAAAAACAGATGAAGTTTAAATATCTATAATCTGATAGCTAAATGTTTCAGACATTCCAATATTAAAACCTGGGAGAGTAAACATTTTGCTAGTGATATCTGATGTTTCCATAGAAATAAATTATTTCCATTCTCACATTATGAACAAGTATAAAATTGCACTAGGCATGAAAAATAGTTGTATGTGAGACAAAGCATTTACTCTGGGACTGAACTTCAAGATATCTGTATATGTAGTTGAATATTTTCTAAAAGTAACTATGTCAAGTAATTGATAAGGAACAGTATCTATTTAAATGTGATATAGCCATTCACTATTTACCAAATTTCTTACCTGTTTATAGTGTTCAAAATCCAAGGGAATGCCCCTCTTAAGATAATAATCATTTCTAAAACATCCTTTATAATGCTGTTTATTCAAGTTCAGAGATTTTAAGAGACATTGTCCTCTGTTTTTGGTAAGAATGTAAAGTAACAAAAACATTTTGTAAAAAATTTTTTAAAAACATCATGTAGCCGGGCGTGGTGGTGCACGCCTGTAATCCCAGCACTCGGGAGGCTGAGGCAGGAGGATCGGTGCGAGTTCAAGACCAGCCTGGGATACAAAAGTGAGCTCAAGGCCAGCCTGAACTGCATAGCGAGACCCTGTCTCAAAAAGACCCCCCAAAAAAAATCATGTAAATGAGCATAGAAATTACTAAAAGTGAAAATAAAAATTCCTTTTCACCCAGCTATATCTTCATTGGGTATATTCTCAAAAGATCAGATTATGCTATTGTGCAGAATATATGCATACATTTAACAACAGCTCTGTGATCTTGAAGTGATCTAAGCGCTCATCAACAGGTAATATGCTAAAGAAAAAATCTGAGGATAGGCCTGCTCATTTATGATATCATATCATGGTGGAAAGATGAGAAAGGAAAATTGTAAGTTCAAGGACAGCCTGGGAATCTTAATGATTCACAGCCAAATATAAAGCCATTACTCTGTGCTACTTAGAAATCACAGACCCTGTCTAAAAATAAGAAAAAAAAAGGAGGGTATCTTACCACTGGGCTAAAACCTTAGGATCAATCTCCAGCACTAAAACCAATGTCTGTAATTATATCTATCACTTATGTCTGATATGTTGTTGTTATTATTATTAATGTCAATATTATTATTATTATTATTATTATTATTATTATTAGTGTTATGGCCGGCTCAGCATGCCCTGGGTGTAGGGTTGGCGCAGCATGTGGTGCTGGGAATCAAACCGTGGTCCCTACAGTTGTCTAAGCTTTACCTAAGCAGGTGCTTTAAATACTGAACCATCTCACTGGCTGATATATATGTATTATTTAGTCACAAAAAGGACATCATTTGTGAAAAAGGGGATAGATTTTGGCCATAATATCTGTGAAATATATCAAACACAGAAAATCAAATATCACATATTTTTATATCAGAAACCAAAACTTTTCCAGCTGGAACCATGGAGGGTGTTGAAGGGAAGAAAGGAAGGTTCCTACTGTGCCAGAAACCCTTAAGAAAAAGTGAAGGCATTTCGCAGAGTTGAAGATAAAGCTCCCGAGAAAGACGTTTTCCCAGAAGACACTTCACAAGGTGAGGAAAAAGCTCATCTGTGAAAAAGCCCGGCACTATTATGAGTACAGACAGATGTACAGAACTGAGATCTGACTGGCTAGGATGGCAAGAAAAGCTGGCAACTTCTATGTCTCTGCAGAGCCCAATCTGGCATTTGTCATCTGGATCAGGTGTGAGCCCAGTGGTGTGAGCCCAAAGGTCCACAAGGTGTTGCAGTTTCTTCGCCTTCACCAAATCTTCAGTGGTACCTTCTTTAAGCACCACAAAGCTTCAATTAACATGCTGAGAATTGTGGAATTATATGTTGCCAGGGGTACTCAAACTAATTTACAAGCATGGCTATGGTGAAATCAATAAGTTCATTGCCTTCACAGATTATTCATTGATTGCTCAATCTCTTGGTAAATATGGCATCATCTGCATGGAGCATCTGATTGATGAGATCTATACTGTTGGAAATGCTTCAAAGAAGCAAAGAACTTCTTGTGGCCATTCAAGTTGTCATCTCCACGAGGTGAATGAAGGAAATTTGACCACCTATTTTGTGGAAAGTGGAAATGCTGGAAATAAGGAAGACCAGACCAACAGGTATATTAGAAAGATGAGCTAAGGTATCTACCATGGTGTTTTTAGCATTTGGTCAGGTAATAAGGTATCTGTTTCCAAATTGAAGAAAAAAAAAAAAAGAAACTGAAAATATAAGTTAAGGACTAAAAGCAAAGCTGATAGAAATCAGCAAGTTAAACATTTTGATTAGAGGAAAAAGTGAGGGCAAAGGGTGATGAAGAACAATGTATAAAAATGAGCAAGATGTGTTTGCCCTGAATTCCTAGAACAAAAGTAACTGTTACATATTGCAAATGTGCCAATTTAAATACTTCCACATGAATACTACATTTTTGATAATATCTGTTTTGAGGTCATTATTTGGAGCATTTAGTAAATTCTTGATCAGAAACTCTTAGTAAAGAGCAAATCAGATCTGGTAAATGATTAATTGAGAGACAACTTTTATCATATTTTTCATTATTTATGTTTTTCTTTTGCACAAACAGAGGCAGTGAAATGGTGTCAATATAAATTATAGAATCAATATAGAGAAAAGTTCCTCTGGACTGCAGATCCTAAAATGTACAGGAAACCTCTAGTACAAAGCCACCTGAAGGACTTGCTTACAGAAGCTTCCACATTTAGAAATAACCTTCATTTATTGCTAACTGTGCCCACAGCTCACACTAGACTCAAACCATATGAGTAGAAGAGACTTGAAAAGATGTGTAAATGAAAAGAATATAGGAAAACCTGCAGTAATTCCCTGGTGAAGGGAAAGACCCATTCAACATTTGTCTAGAGATAAAAACAGATAAACTCAACCTCTGTGGAAGTTAGTACAGAGATTATTAAAAAATCAGTATTAGTAATTTCATTCAATGCAGTCCTTCTATGGGTTATCTTTCCCAAAGTGTTTGAGACAACTTACTTTGTTGTTTTTGAAACAGGGTCTTATTATGTAGTACAGGCTGTCCTTGAACTCACTATGTACCCCAGAATTGCTTTAAACTTATACAATCCTCTCACCTCACCCCCCCGCATGTTGCAATTACAGACTTATGCCATCACACCCAGCTAAAACACCCTATTACAGTGACATGTATATTCATATTTGTTTTCAATATGAACACATAATTCAAATCTCAGGAATCTCTATATACTTATTAATAGAGACATGGAAAGTGAATATATATATATGAGAAATTGGATAATAGTCGCAAAGAAGGGTAAAATTAAGTCATTTACAGAAAAAAATGCCTGCATACCATAATACTGAAGTAAATAAATCATACATAAAATGTGAAATTAAAATGAGAAATCTAAAGTATAAATAAAGAGCAAAATAAATGTTAGGTAATAGGGAAGTAGCTACCTTCCAGATGGAGAATGGAGCTAGTGATGGAGGAAAAATTAAGGGATTGGAGAATGGGAAGCACAAGTGTCCAGACATGATGAGCGTATATAGTAAGTGCCTATCATAAAAAAGTTCAATATGAGAAACAGCACACATCTAAAAGATTAGAATGACAGGCATTCCAAGTATATATTTACAGGCAATTTACATATTGCTGTCCTCAGTGTCAAAAACATTCTGGAGGTTCCTAGGACCATTATCTAATTCATCCTGTGTATATAAGCTTTGCCCCTGCCATGTTTCCTATCTTTTCTGCTTGCAGTTACTTCATTATTTAACCCTTAAGTCCTTGATTTCTATACAGCTGTATTATGCCTTTCCATTTTTATTTTTTCTTTTGAGGTCTTACACTAGGGAGATTATACAATGAGTTTATGTTCAAGATACATCCACTTGTATATGAAATCTTCTGGTTTATCATTCTTTATAGCTGAGTAATATTCCATTTTATGAAAATACCACATCTTTTTCAACTATTCTTCAGATGATGGGTATTTTTGTTGTTTCCAAGATTTGGCAATTACAAATTGTGCTGCTAAACAACATAGGTGCACAGATATCACTATGGTATGATGTTTTCAGTTCTTCTGGGAAAATTCCCAGTAGAGGATAGCTGGATTGAATGGGATTTCCAGTTCTAGTCTTTTAAGGAGTCTCCACACTGCTTTCCACAATGGTTGTACCAGTCTGCATTTCCAACAGCAGTGGAGAAGTGTTCCTTTTCCCCCACAGCCTGTCCAACATTTGTTGTTGCTTAATTTCTTCATGAAAGCCATTCTTTCTGGGCTGAGATGGTATCTAAATGCAATTTCAGTTAGTGCTGTACTCTCTCTCAAGTAAATGGTTGGTTTACAAGAAAACAAAAATGGTATTAAATGAGAGTAAGAGACTAGGAAAAATGTCATAGGATTGACTGGATACAATCTTGTATATACTTAGATTTCTAAATGTATAAAAATGTGTAACTGCTTTTATCACATTTTTAGAGATTTATTAGAATATCAATAATGGATAGAAAATAGCAATTCCTAGCTAAGTCTAAGATGCTTGATACTCAGAAAGATGGTGATGTTTTGGTCAAATACCTATGCTATAGAATAATAGTATCACTAAGCTTCTCTTCTGGAGGGTTAAGAATATAAGTTTACAGACCAAAAATTGGAGAAAAAGAAGGGCTACAAGGATAGCCAACATTTTGGCTCTAGCCCTTCAAGGTCAGTGAGGACTCAGAATATAAGAGAATCTGTGCTGTAACATCCTAAAACTCAGTGGTTTCCCAAATTTTCTGTTCAAGGAGATTATGGGGCTACAGAGGAAGCAGATTGAAGCTATATAATGTGCCAAAGGAGAGCCATCTAGAGAGAAAACATTCTCTCAGTCTTTCACAGAGAGCAAACTGTTCAAGCAATAGCTGTGACTGATCCAGATGTCTGACACTGACAACAGTTCTGCAAAGCACGGTACATGGTTTCAAAGTAAATCCTGAGGGGATTTGACTGACCTTGGGAGATATAAAAGTTACATGTTTTGCTATACAGGTTTTGATTAAACTTGCCCTAAGACACCCAGCCGAAAAATTTAACCACAAGGCATAAAATGTAAAGCTAGATTAGAATGCTGAGCTGTAAAAGGCTTAAATCAACAGCTTCCAACATTGCCAGTTTTGCCAATAACCCACTGCAATTATGGAACATTGAATTATGTATACAACTACTTTCTCTTAGTTCAATGAGAATAAATTTTTGTACCAATAATTATTAGAAAAATTATAGTGTCTACACCATGTGCTCTGTATAATAGTAGGACAAAAATGTGCCTTGTATCAAATTTTGGAAAAGTACTACTAATATGTTTTGAAACTGTCACATTGTTATTTCTTATTAAAAGTAATAACAAATTCAATATGAATAGCAAACATACTAATAGATAAAAATAATACTTTGAAAAAAGGGAATAAGTTAGTTAAAATATGGAAGGATTTACAGTTATCAGATTAATTTTAGGGCCATACAGAAGAATAAAATGTCAGGTGAAGCTGCATAGAAGCTGTGGATGTGTTCTACTTTCTCTCTGTGGAGATTAAGATCTGCTTAGTGAGGATGTTGAAGTGGATTAATTAATGGTCAATTTGTAACCCCCAGCTGAACTGAGTCAGGGTGGTACCAGGTGTGATGAGGGGAAGACGGTATGCTGTAGCTGGAGAAGCTCGTCATGCTGGTTTCTTAATATGAACTTAACTGTTATCATTGGTGATGTTCAGGTCCTCACTACTGCTGAGGACGGCTGATGTTCTCTTCATTGGAGCTCTGGTCTTTACCTTGAGTGTCGCTTCCTGGCTCCAGTGCAGATCCCTCAGCCTGGAGACAGGGATCTCTTTACTACCCTAGTGTTCTAGCTTCCACCACTGACCTTTTCACCTTCCCTGTGCAGATCCTTGATACAGACTTGCATGAGATATCATTGTGGGCTCTAGGCCAATACTGAACTCAGAGAGTACATTGCCATGGGCTCTTGGTCTTGAGCTAGACTCATGCAGCACATTGCTGTGGGGTTCAGGCCCTCAACTGAATCCTTGGGTCTCTAGTGTGTGGACAGAAGTCTTTAACTCCTCTGCATTTGACTATTTGGGTGAATATTATAAAATAATCCTAATGTATATATTGATGTTGTGGATTATATTTATAGATTTGTATATATTGAATAACCCCTGACTTACTGGGATGAATCCCACTTGGTCATGGTGTATAATCTTAATGATTTGATGCACTGTTTTCCAGTATCTTGTTAAGGATTTTTGCATCTATGTTCACTAGGGAAATTGGTCTGCAGTTTTGTTTTCTGGTTGGGTCCTTCTCTGTCATCACATACTCTGTGCAACAGTAAACATACTCTTTGGTGTTTATGCATTTTCTCAGATCTGCTTCTAGGATAGTGCATATGCTTATGTGGATGATGCCAACAGTTGCTGTCAGCTGGAGCAGTAGCCAGGCTTTCTTTACCTTTTGCCATAGGGGTCGAGTCCCTGGATTGCTGAGCACTCTGACCCTGGTTCCAAGGGATAAATTTTCTACACTGGTGCCATTCTGAAATCTGGTGCAGCCGCCGTCTCCATTCTGGAACCTGGTGTAGTCACTGCCTCCATTCTGGAACATGGGGATCTGTGGCTTTCTCCTCAAAGACAAGTTCCTCATCTGTGTGATTCTGAGGCTGCAAAGGGCAAGAACCTGCTACCTCCTGTGATGCCCTCAGTACATCTTTTTTATTGCTCTTTTCCTGCTCAGCAACGGAGATCCTTTCAGCTCTATCTGCACAGTCCACAGTCTTCCTGGCCAAACTCACAACATTTTATATCATCCTTTTGGGCTCTTTGCTCTTCATTCTTAACATAAATCTGGCTGAAAGCCCCCAACAACAACCACACCACTGTCCCAATATTTGGCTGCATAGTTTTAGTGTTGCATGGTGCTGTGATCCATGTGATGAACCTTTGAAGGCTCTTAAGACCAACATCTGATTCATCCTGTGAACATAAGTGCATGGTTTTGCTCCTGCTATACTTCCTCCTTTATCTCCTTCCAGTTACCTCGTTGTTTGATCCATAACATATTCAGCTGTGTTATGTCCTTAAGTTTTTATTTCTTCTTTAGAGTTCTTATACTAGGGAGACTATATGATATTTACACATGTAGATCTGATTTATTTCACTAAATAATATATGTTCAGTATTCATCCATTTATATATGAAATCTTCCAGGTTATCATTATTTATAACTGAGTAATATTCCATTGTATAAAAATACAACATTTTTTTGAACCATTCTTCAAATGATGGACATTTTGGTTGTTTCCAGGATTTGGCTATTACAAATTGGGCTACTATAAACATAGGTGCACAGATATCGCTATGGGATGATGTTTTCACTTCTTCTGGGAAAATTCCCAGTAGGGGGATAGCTGCATTGAGTGAGATTTCCAGTTCTAGTGTTTTAAGGATTCTCCACACTGCTTTCCATACTGGTTGCACCAGTCTGCATTCCCACCAGCAGTGGAGAAGGGCTCCTCTTTCCCCCACAGCCTCTCCAGCATTTATTGCTGGTTTATTTCTTTATGATATCTATTCTTTCTGGGGTGAGATGGTATCTAAGTGTTGTTTTGATTTGCATTTCACAAATGGCTAGTGATATGGAGCATTTCTTCATGTATCTATAGGCTTGCTGAATTTCTTTCTCTGAGAAGTGTGTGTTCATCTCAGATGCCCATTTCTGGATTGGATCTTTGAATTTTGGAACCCTAATGGTTTTTAGTTCTTTGTAGATTCTAGATAGAAGACCTTTGTCTGAGTACTTATTAGTTAAAATCTTTCGAAATTTGTGGGTTGTCTTTTCACTCTGTTGGTAATTTCCTTTGCTGTGCAAAAAATTCTTAGCCAGAGGAGGTCCCATTTGTTGATGCTTTCAAGTGTTAAACGTGCAATTTGATTTCTGTCCATGAACTTTTTGCCTACTCGGATATATTCAAGATTTCCTTCCACTTTCTCCTCCAGGAGATTTAATATTTCCCTTCTAATATTTAGATCTTTAATCCATTTCAACTTTAGTTTAGTGCATGGTGATAGACTAGGGTCAAGTTTTAGTTTTCGGCATGTAGTGAGCCAGTTTTTCCAGAACCATTTCTTAAAGAGACTATCTTTCTTCCAGTAAGTGTATCTGGGCCCTTTGTCAAAAGTAAGGTGGCTGAGTGTGTTTGTATTTGCTTCTGCATCTTCTAATCTATGCCATTGATCCTCAGGTGTATTCTTTTGCCAATTCCATGCTTATTTTATTACTGTAGTTTTGTAGTATGACTTTAGGTCAGGAATTGTAATGCCTCCTGCCCTATGTTTCTTGCCCAGAATTGTCTTTGCAATTCTGGGTCTTTTTTGGTTCCAAATAAATTTTAGGAATGACTTCTCCAGATCTGTGAGGTGTTTTGATGGTATTTGGATAGGAATTGCATTAAATCTGTACTCAATTTAAGTAGTATGGCCATCTTCATAGTGTTGGTTCTTCTTATCCAGGAGCAGGGAATATCTTTCTATTTTCTAAAATCTTCTAGGATCTCTTTTTTCAGAATAATGTACTTTTCATTGAAAAGGTCTTTTACTTCTCTAGTTAGGTTTAGCCCTAAGTATTTCATTTTCTTCAGTGCTATCATAAAAGGTACTGCTTCTCTAATTTCTCTCTCAATGTGTTTGTTATCTGTGTAGAGGAATGCCGTGAACTTTTGTGTGTTGACTTTGTAACCTGCTATGTTACTGAATTTGTGTACTAATTCTAGTAGCTTCTTAGTGGAGTTCTTTAGGTCTTCCAAGTAGATTATCATGTCATCTGCAAATAGTGATAGTTTTACTTCTTCTTTACCTATTCTTATTCCCTTTATTTCTCTTTATTGTTTAATGGCGGTAGCTAATGATTCCAGAACTATACTGAATAGGAGAGGTAATAGAGGACATCCTTGTCTTGTGCCAGATTTAAGACTAAAAGACTTCAGTTTTTTTCCATTTAGAATTATGTTAACTTTTGGATTGTTGTAGATGGCTTTTATCAGGCTGAGACAGAGACCCTCTATTCCAATTTTGTGTAGGACTTTTAACATGAACGAGTGTTGGACTTTATCAAATGCCTTTTCTGCATTAATTGAGATGATCATGTGATTTTTGGTTTTGGCTCTATTGATATAGTGTATTGCATTTATAAATTTTTGTATATTGAACCATCCTTGCATCCCTGGGATGAATTCTACCTGGTCATGGTGTATAATCTTCTTGATGGTTAGTTGTATTCTATTGACAAGGATTTTACTGAGGATTTTTGCATCTATGTTCATCAGAGAAATTGGCCTGTAGTTTTCTTTTTTAGTTGCGTCTCTCTCTGGTTTTGGTACCAGTGTAATATTTGCCTCTAGGAATGATTTTGGAAGGATTTCTTCCTTTTCAATTTCACTGAAGAGTTTGAGGAGTATTGGGATTATGTCTTCTATACATTTCTTGCCGGGTGTGGTGGCTCACGCCTGTAATCCCAGCACTCGGGAGGCTGAGCCAGGAGGATCGGTGCGAGTTCGAGACCAGCCTGGGCTACAAAAGTGAGCTCAAGGCTGGCCTGAGCTGCATAGTGAGACCCTGTCTCAAAAAGACAAAAAAAAAAAAACAGAAATAACACAAATATATATAACATATATATACATATAGAAATATATCATATATAATATATATTAGAATTAAACATTAACTCTTCCTTTCAAAAAACTTTTTCTTGTCGACTTTATTTTTTAAAATTTATTTTAAAAAGTGTGAAAAAACAATTGGTAAGACATTAGAAAGGATACATATTTAACAGAAACAAGAAGAAAATTATTCAACAATGGTTGCTATATTGCACATTGCTGTGTTCAGTGTAGTTATTCATATTACAGATATCATCATATTTTATTGGTCAAAGTAAAAATTTGAAACATTAACTACTACCCCAAAAAACCGATAAAAATTAGTAGCACAATCATCTTAGCTATCCTGTGTATACATTTACATGATTTTTCACCCTATCTTTTCTCTTTTCTCCTTTCCCTCAAAGGCAAAAACATCTGCTTGGCAAATGCAAGGTACTGAGTTCAATCCTCAATACAAATATATATATATATATATTTATATATATGTATATATATATATATATATATATATATATATATATATATATATATTGCTGTGCTACCTAAGAGCATGCATGCATTTCAGTTTAATACAATATACGTTGAACTATATATGGTAATCAAAATCCCAGTAAATCAGTTTTAAAATATCTGATTACCAAATTTTCATTTTTGAAATATTCAAGAAATGAAAAAGCCTATATTAAAAGAAAACTACGAAAAGGTAACCTATCAAATGACTGTTGATATCAAATGTTCTCTATAAAAAATTAACTATTATCTGTTAATAGTCTACAGGAATTTAGTGGCTAAAATGTCCATGGTTCATAAAATAACAGTTTACTGGTCACACTTTATATTTCTTTTTTTTTTTTTTTACTATCTTTATTGTTGGTTTGTTGCTCTTTTATAATTTATTTTTATTGTTTTTACAATAATATATTGCATAATATTGTCTTAGTCATAGTTGTTTGGGGTACAAGATGCAGACATAATTTTTTGTCTAAACATGATTGATACAGATCTTCCTTTTCATTGCACAAAGCGAAAGTAGCTGTTTATATAGTCCCATAGGCCATAACTATAGTGGATTATGAGCTCTTCTGGCATAGGAATCTGTTGACTTGAACCTTTTACAACTCAGCAGATAAAATTCTGATAAGCACTGATATGAACTCAGATTCTTCTGAAGAAACAAAAGTTATTAATTCCTATTTTATATCCAGGTCTTCTCCCAACATCCATCAAAACTAAAAAAAAACAAAAAACAAAAATCAGATCTCTCCCCTCAAACCTCACATGAAAATTTACTTGACCTAATTTTTCTATGTCTTCAATAACAGAGACCAAAATTAATTAGACACAAGTGCCAAATTTTGTCTATGACAATCCTGACTCCCATCAAAGAAGGACCTTAATAAGATAATGCTGAGTCTAATCAGTGCTGCTACCTGATCGCATCCTGGACTATTGCAAGTATGGGGGGAGGGGGGAGACAATGACCATGAGCCTTCTCCCACCTTCAGCCACCACTGAGATCTGGTTCCATCTATAAACTCAAGGTTCACTGAAATGTGACTGCCCTGTCCACCAGACAGCAAGTAAATCATCCAATTCCCTGCCTTCACAAAAAACTCGCTACAGCCAGATCCATCAAAACTTGACCTGCTTGGCTTTGCTGCTGAAAAGGAACAATAGAGTTTGAGGTATCTTTGTTAGAGTCCCAAGTCTCTCTGCACATCTCAGGTAGAAAACTCTTCACATATTGTGTTCTTTCTGAGTTCTAAAGTTGCTGTGTTAGATCTATGGTATCCATAGTGAGTGTTGATGGCCAACCTACATGACACTTTCAGAGAGGCCCATTCCCTGCTGACTTCACATACTGTTCTTCCTTATAAACTCAGTCTACTCCTTACGTCTCATGGGCAGAGATCTCCTCTAAAAGCTCAAATCTCTCTCATCCCGCTTGAACTACACATGCTATTCTCATAGTAGTGTGCCTCAGAGATCCCATAGCCTTTCCCTGCATTCCCCAATAGCCCCAAACATCAGATGGGGTCCCAGTCCTTAATCACTGCTTCTTCAGTCTTCTAAGACCCCTGGAACTAGCTTCTAGATGGGCGTGAGCCATCGTCCTTTCCACCCTCCTTACCTCAAAGAATTCTCCTAACCCAGATCACCAACCTCACCAAGTGTTGGCTGTGCATTTCCATTCTAAGCCCTGACCTTACAACCATCCCAGCCATAACCAACAACACACACACATCTGCCCTCTATTCCCACAAAACTTTTAGCCATTGATATATCCTTTTACAACTCTTCCCACAACCTCACATGTTCCCCAGGAAACTCCATGGGCCTCCCTTACACCAAAATCACTTCATTCAACACACGCCCAGACAAACAACACAGAACAGACCCGCAGCTGTTTCTCTGTGGCTTTGCCTTGTTCACTGTTGTCTTGCTACCCTAGGCAGCCGGCCTCTCTCTCCAATTTATTGGAGATCTCTCCAATAAATCTTTCCCCATCAGAATGCCTGGTCTGATCCATTGTGTGGATTTGTACATAATAAATAGAACATTTTCAAAGAGTCTTCAAAGACTTACTTTCAAGTGAAAATATCAGATAGATAGATAGATAGACAGATAGATAGATAGATAGATAGTGTGTGTTACTGTAGTTTATTCAAGTCAGTGTCACCAAATGTAACCAGTAATTGCCATTGTGAAAAGCAAAACCTGGGAATTATTAGATGACACTATAATGCTCCTACCTAACTTTAGACAAGCCTACTCCATGCCCCAGGAGAAAATTTTTACCCACAATTTATTCCCTGGGCTCTGCATTTGAGCTTTGGTGTCTCAGTGAAAAACATAATTGGAAATTATAAAAGCAAATTATCTTCTCACTCCAGGCATCATTATTTCATCAAAGTTCACAAATAGCAACATCCCATGGGCCACCTCCTCTTGGGAAGATTTGTTTCTTAAGCTTAGTCAACAAGCCATTGTGTTATGCAAGTGTTTGGCATGATGTCAAAGGATTGCACTACAGCAGTGATGATGAAACTTTTAGAAACCAAATGTCCAAACTACAGCCTCAAACCCACTTACTCATCCCAAACTACCAAGTTTGAATATTGAGGCTTTAGTTTAGAAAAACTCATATATTAATATTTTTGTCTTAAATGAAACATATAATAACAGAGTTTTCAATGGTACAGTTTTTTTCAAAAGGTAAAAGATTGCATTTTATATGCTGTTACATGATTAATGCAATCTTTTTTATTTTTTAATTTTTAAAGAGTACAACTTAAAATTAAATCAGAAAAAATATAAGTGATACATAATTTTGCTTAACAAAGTAATCTAAATTTCATGGTAGTCTGAAAATGTAGAGCTTTCTAAATACATTTTTAGATTTAGAAAATACTTTAGCTGTTCACTTCCAATGTATTTGGTTGACTCAGTTCCTATGCTAATAGACAGGGCTTTGCCTGCCTGCCTGCTGCAGCACAGAGGCTAGTTTCCTCACCACTTCATTAGAGGATACATTGTTCTTTGTTGCAACAATCCACAAAGGCCTATGTTCATCCAAGGACACGTGGATGCTGTCCCCTTTAGCGCTCAAGAAGACAAGCCCATATACTCAGAGTTCCATGCAGTCACAGAGCATTCCCAGTATTGCCTGATGATTTTATGTATACCAGTTGCCTGTGCTGAACTCATAGTCATATGTGTTACCCATTATTTGGGAATCCAAATTCCAAATTAGTGATTTATGATTATTGTAGAAATGAGTTGCATTTTTTTTTCATTTTAATTTTGTCTTCCCTCTCTACTGTTCAGTTCTTTCAACTCTCCTAATTTCATGCTCCAATATAGTGTGGTAATCAAAGTTGATACCTACTACTGTGGATCTCTCCAACAGTTACACATATCTTTCCTAGCATTTCAAGAACGGTGGTCAAAGTGAAGTTGTGAGATAAGTGAAAAATCTACACTGGGTTTCAGATATGTTTAGAAAGCATGAATATATAGCATTTCACTAATAATTTTAAATTAAATACATGACAGGATAATACATTTCATCTATTAGCTTAAACACAAATCCAAGAAAAACATTAGATTTAGATTCTAGAAAAATAAAAATGATGCAACTGCATATATCATGAACTGAAGCACAAAGTATTCTTAAAGATAAGACAAGGTTGGCTGCCTTTAAGTTTGAGATCCTAAATAGCACATGTTAAATCATAAATTGATAATAACGGATGTTTTTCGTGCTAATAAAATTTTATCTGATGTTATCAGTCTGGAAAGTTTCTTGAGAAAGTGCAGCTGCAGAAATATGGGCAAAAAAATTACACACAGGCTGGGCATCGTAGACCTTGCCTGTAATTCTAGCACTCAGGAGGCTGTGGAAAAAGGATTGCTATGAGTTTGAGGTCCACCTGGGGTACATAGTAAGTACAAAGTCAGCCTGCACTATATAGTGGGATCCTGTCTCTAAAAAAAAAAAAAAAAAAAAAAAAATTGCTCCCAGGAAACAAAGAATATATTTAAGTGGAAGTTCATGAGGTAATCAAAGAAAATATATAGAAATTGTGCAGTTTAATGGTCAGTTTCAAACTCAGTACAGCGCATTTCCAAATACAATTCCTTTTCCCACTTCCCATTTCCTTTCCAAAAAGAGACATGAGCTCCAAAGCCCATGACTCTTCACTTTCCTTTTCTACTGGATTGCTATCAAACACACTGCATTAATAAATCTTATTTTTTAAATAATATATCATGGACAGATCATTGTCCACCTTTACCTATCACTTCCCTTCTTCATTCTTTCCCCTCCTTTTTTTTCCTCCCTGCTGCCATTTATTGCTTTCATATCCCTTCCTTTTTCCTCTTATAATTATTTCCCTCTTTTTTGGCTTTCTCCTCTCATTTATTGTTAGTTTCATTGCAGCGAGCTATGCAAATTCTTGGACCATTAATTGTCAACTAGGCCTAAGTGCCTGCCTGACAAGCACAGGGTCTAGGTTTGTCCCAGTACCACATGCAGTGCTGGCCCCAAAACCCAAGTATGCAGTACCAGCCACCAGGAGTGGTGGCATATATGTGTAATCCCAGCACTCGGAAGACTGAAGCAAAAAGGATCACTATGAGTCTGAGCTGCATAGTGAGAACCTGTACTAAATTAATTAATTAATTAATTAATTAATTAATATGATTTTTTTAATTGTCAGCTAGGAATTGCCTTTTATGCCAGTTTTGCTAAAGTACAATTTACTTGCCTTTTAGTTTATTTCCTTAAAGTTATACTCAGTTAACATCCTAGAATATTTTCTTTACCTTCTAAAGAAAGTTTGAGTCCTGATTTCTCCTATTTTCTAATCCCTATGCATGGCTAATGTACCATGAATTTTATACATTTTCATGTTCTGGCTATTTTTGGATAATTCAAAGTTCTATGTATCAGGCTAGGCATGGTAGCATGCTCCTGCAATCCCAGCACTTGGGAAGCTGAAAAGAGGAGGATCACTATAAATCTGATCTGTGCAGTGAGAACCTGTAGACCCTGCACTAAATATGTTTTTTTTAAATTCTATGTGTCTACCTTTCTTGCATGACATTAGAAAGATTAATTCATATTGTATCATTTATCAGAAATTATTTCTTTTTATGAATGAATAATATAGAAAGCTTATATTTTTATTATTCATCAATTACTGGACATTTCAGTTGTTTCTTCCACTGTTGGAAAAAGTACCTCCCCTGCCACTGATGCTGCTTTAGCATTGCCTGTGAGATTCCTTCATGTCATCAAAACTAGTTCAGGTAAAATGCCACCTCTTTTATTGACCCAGTGAATTGTGCATTCCCCTCTTTAATATTCTCACAGCATCTTCTTTGTTGTTTTCTCATATTGTCACCTCTAAGATTCATGCTCATTTCTTTTGCAAATATTGTACATGCTGAGAGACACCAATGACTAATAGGAAAGTTCTCTGCTCCAATTTTCTCATGGCTCAGACTGAAAAATTCTCTTACTTTGAGCATGGTAATGCGGCATGAAGTGTGGGAAGGTAAGCCAGGTGTCCATAGATGCTCAGTAATGTTAACATACCATGCCAAGAAATGAGAGAAAATACCTGGAAGTGGGAATGCTTAAATGGGACCTAAGGATGTATACTGTGATTCAGGTAAATAGTAACATAGGGAACCAGTTTCTAGATAGAAGAGCCAGCACATGAATTTTTGACAGCTGCAGACGGAAGTGTTATGATGTCACATTTCATCAATAACTTCAGGGGTGCTGCAGTGTTTTCCCAGAAAACATTCTCAAACTATCTTCACATTCTTATTTGCATTATGCACACGTTTTTCTGAGTCAACTCTTATAAGCATAATTGGTAGGTAATAAAGTAAACTCTGTTAGCTTGCAAAGTATCATGCAACAGGATTCCAAGCATCTATAATAGTGGTTTGATTTATGTATGACTTCTTGGCCTGATTCCAGTTTACATTCAATTAGTTCTTCTAGACTGGTGGAGAACAGATTGTGAAAGGGAAAAATTGTGCAAGGAAAAATTGTTGTTTTCAAAGCTTTCTTCTTTTAAAACTGCCTAGCCCTGTAATTGCTTCATGATTCTAACTGCTGTCTTAACTCCTGTAACCACCATACCGTAGTGGAATATCCAGGATGCTTAATTGTAACAAATCCCAATTACTCCAAGATAATTAATCTACCCTTGTAACTGATAATCTCACCCAGCCAGCTAATCAGAGAACTGCCAAGCTGTTCCATTTTACCTTCATAACTCCTGTTTATGCATCATATAGCAGTGCTAGCCCACAGGCACATAGGCCTGACTTCATTGTTGGGAGTGATACCCAACCAGGACTTTTGGTGTAAAATAAAGCCATTCAGTGTTTCTTGACTTTCTCAGATGTAGTTCCTTTCCCAGACTCGGTTCTGTGGTAACAATTATGGAGGGAGACAGTAGTTTTGATGTACAAAAAGTTGCTAGAGTGAGGCTGAAATGTGTACACATGAAGGAAAAAACAGAGTAGTCATAGAATTTCCTTGTATAATTTTCTGAAGAAATAATTGATGCATTGAGCTAGGTGTAATGGCACAAGCTTATAATCCCAGCACTCAGGAAGCTGAGGCATAAGGATTGCAACAAATTCAAGGCCAGCCTGAGCTTCATAGTGAGTTCAAGGTCATCCTGGGCTACATAGTGAGACCCTGTCTCAAAAACAATGTATTTGTAAGTTCTTTTTATTTTTTATTACAGAGACAAAATATCCAACATAAAGAATATTATGAAGAAGTTTATTTCATCTCACTGTTTCAGAGATGGCAATCTAGGTTTGACTTCTACCATCATTGGGCTGCATGGGAAAGACCCTGGGAGACAGTAAAGCCATGAACTGTGATGCTGCGGAACTGGAGCAGGGGAAGGGATAGAATCAGGGCAACATCTGAGTAAAAGTGGCTAGAATCACTATGGCAGAATGCAGGCTCCTGTCTCCCTGCTTAGCTCCAGACTCTGACTTTCCTCGTTCTTTGGTGCTGTTTTATCCTCTGTCATTTTTCCCTTTCAGTGGGGCAGGTGCACCTACAGGTTCTCAGCGTCTTGCCCCCACTGTGAGACTGCTAGCCCAGATGGTAAGCATGGGCAACCTCTCTCTACCAGTCTTGGGGGAGAGGGAGCCTAGAGTAGGCTCCTAGGCAGTGAGCCTGGTGTCAATCTGCAATGAAGGTGTATCAAAACAAAAGGACCAAGAAGAGAGGACTTTTCCTCTGCATGGTGTCACAGTGCATGCTCGGAGAATGTTATACTTGGGGTGATCCTGCCTTGGGTGCAGTTGGATCTGAGTGCAGCATAGTGAGCTAGTTCTCTGGTCTTATTCCTGTCAACAGCCACCCAGGCAGACTTAAAGTTTATAAATATCTATGGCACAGGTTCTCATACACATAACTGATTTGCTTAGACCTTGGATTTTTGTATTACAGTGACTAAGTAACTTTCCAATATGTGCCCACTTTGTCAAAATTGTAATAGATTTCTGCAAGGGCCGTGGGAATCCAAAGAAAGGTTTAACATTGCTGGTGAAATGACTTCGTGGCAGAGCATGCAGCTTGAAAAGCACTGAGTAATCTGCAGCTGGATTTCAGATACAAAATTATAAAATAAAATAATAAACTTAATTACTTAAATGAGAATTCTACTCACAATGTTACTATAGGAGCTAAGCTTCTGGCCTCCCACTATCAAGAAAGGAATTCACAAACCACAGCAGAAAGTTAGGAGAGTTTTATTGGAAATAGGAAGAGTAGCTCCTGGGTTTCCAGGAGGATTCCCAAGTGTATGGCCACATAGTCCCTCAGTTGAGAGATACGTATAGGTAAACAGAGTACAGGAATTGCTGAATTGTTTTGTGGCCATCTACCACAGGTGACTCCATGGATTTATGATGACTGAATGGGCCCCAGCCTCTCTAGCCCAGGTCCTCAGCATGCAACATTTACAGGAAACTGGGATTTTAGAGAAAAACTGGTTATTGAGCACGTTAGATTCCTGAAAACTCTGAAGCTTTGTGAGGAGTAGTTTCAACTCTCTAAATTGGGAAGGTCTAATTAGGGGGCTGCATTTGTTCCTGCTTGACAAATATGCTTGGTCCAAAATCCTAGTTTTCTATCTATAATTTTTTGTTAGTGGTGGTGTTTTATGAGACAGAGTCTTGCTATTAGTTCAGGCTGGCCTTGAACTCACTGTGTACCACAAACTGGTCTCAGACTAGCAGTAAGCTTCTTGCCTAAACCTCCCAACTACTGGGATTACAGGCATGCACCACCAGACCCAGCCCTCTTATTTTAATTACCCAGCTCTCTCCTGGGCACATTCTGTAGCTAGGTTCCTTATTCAAAAGGTAACTAAGGAAACTATTCTAATTTTTAGGAAACTATTCTTTATAGACTATATAAGTGAGGCTTTCCACAGAGTAAGGAATGCTGAATAAAATAGAGGGGTTGTCAGTATCATACCAGAGGAAGAGAAAGGTCTTGCTGAGGATAACTTTGCTAAGGAAAACTTCAGAAGGGACATAGAAAATAGAAATTGAGATTATCATCTTTGACATAACAGCTATAGTCTTTATATTGTTGATAGATATTCCTGTGAAGTTGAAATGCTGTGGTGAATTTTGTACAAAATAAGTACTAAAGCACAGGTGAACCCCCACAGTTAACATCTGCAGGCATTATGAGGGCATAAGTGATTTTTAGAGGGGAGAAAATCAAGGGAGAGTAAAAAGGAAATGGGAGAGCCAGGTCTATTGGAAAATGCCAAAATCAACAATTGGAATAGAAAGCTCCTTCCACTTAGGTCAGATTATTGTTAATGTGACAATGAAAATTTAAATTTAAAAAAATCACTGAACAAAGTAATAGGAATTCAATAATGATTGCTACATTGCAAGATGTTATCTTCAAATTAGTTATTTAGATTACCAGATGTAACAAGATTGGCTTAAAAAAAAAACACAAAACAATAACAAAAATGTTGTAAGAAATTCAAGAAATAAAATAAAATAAATGACTGGCTACGGTGGTGCATGTCTAATCCCAGCACTGGGGAGTCTGAAAACAGGAGGATCACTATGAGTCTGAGCTGCATAGTGAGATCCTGTACCAAATACATGTAAAAAGAGAATTCTAAAAAAAAAAAAAAAAAAAAAAAAAACTGAGAAGCCAGACACTAAAGAGAAGAAATCCAAAGCCAAGAAGGATGCTCCCAGTGGTACTGGTAAAAACGGTAAGGTGAAGGTAAAAAAATCCCAGAAGAGGCAGTCGCACTGCAGCCGAAACCCTGTCCTAGTTAGAGAAATTCATGGATACTCCTGATCTGCTATGCATTCCAGAAAGGCTTTGTTCAAGAGAAAGTACACAGCTGCTAAATCAAAGGTTGAGAAGAAAAAGGACAATGTTCTTGCTGGGATCCCAAAACCAGTCAGGGGGGATAAGAATGGTGGTATCCAGATGATTAAGCTTTAAAAAAATGTCTACATACTACCATACTGCAGAGGCCCTAAAAGCTCTTTAGCTACAGAAAGAAACTCTTCAGTCAGCATGTGAGGAAACTTCAAGCTAGCATCATTCCCGGCACCATCTTGATTATCCTCACCAGATGTAACAGAGGCAACAGAATGGTCTTTCTGAAGCAGTTGGCCAGTGACTTGTGACTGATTCTCTTAGCCTTAATTGTGTTCCTCTGTAAAGAATACACCAGAAAACTGTCATTGCCACCTCTACAAAAATTAATATGAGCAAAATAAAAATCCCCCAGTCACCTCACTGATGCTTACTTCAAGAGGAAGAAGCCACAGAAACACAGACACCAGGAGGGTGAGATCTTTGACACCAAGAAAGAGAGATACCAGATTTCAGAGTAGTGTAAGGTGGATGACAAAGAGCTAGATACAGATTTTAGCAAAAATTGAAGCTATTCCTCAGCTCTGGGACTACCCATGATCCATTTTTGCTCTAACGAATGGAATTTATTCTCATAAATTAGTGTTCTAAATGTCTTACTATGAACCTAATTAAATAACTGGTGCATTTAAAAAAAAACATTTTAAGCATTATCTGCTCTTTTCAAAAGACTAGCAGAAATCATAGTACTACTATCCAAACTGTCTAATATATATAGATAAATGTATCTTTTTCCCTTGTTTCTTTTGTCCTTTTCCTCATCACCGTTTTTCCTTCCCGCTGAACAAATTCTTTCCCTCTCACAGTACCTATTGTACTTTTCAGATTTTATTTACTCTTTCAGGCATTCATACTAGCAAGATAATTCAATATTTCCACATGTGGATCTGATTTACTTCATTTACCAATGTAGTGTGATAAGTGACATTGATTTATCTATAAAAACCTTAAATTTATCTAACATTTCAGTACATCTTATTTTCAAATTCTTTTAGATTAATCAAATATAAAAAGCAAAACAAAGCAGCAGAATTGCACATATTAATAGCCCCAGTGTAGTATAACTGGCACTCACTGGAAGCCTGGAAATAATCCTTAGATTATTGGATGTCCTGCCAAATGCCCTTTTATTAGGATTGTTGCTTTGTTTAATTTCTGGATTTTTTTTTTTTAATCTAAACCATTGCATCATATTAAGGCAGATACTCAGAAGGTTTTTTTTTTTTTTTTTTTTTTTTTTTTTTTTTTTCTTTTTCTTTTTAAGTGACTGTGAAAACTTGTTTAGAGCTTCAGCATGTAAGAAAAATGTTCCACATCTCTGTTTAAAGACTTAATTGTATATCAATATATTTGTCTCAACAAAATCTTTCAACTCTCTCAGAAGATAATTATTCACATTTTTTGGTGTACCACAGTTTCTAGTTTTTTCACCTTTAAATTTTTTTTTCTTTGCATCAAAGTTTAGCCTTGAATTCTTCCTTCTAACTTTCCGGGTGGCAATGTTTTCAGATTTCTTACTTACAGAAAAAAAATAAAAACCTTTGCTTTTATGAGATTATTTTCCTGAACCAGGTGACTGAGGTGTCTCCTGCCTGGGACTGATTTGCCTGATGGAATAGTTGCTTTCTTTGTTTGTGTAATATGCATTTCTTATTTGAATGCTTTAAATTTGACTGAGACTAGATCTTTTAAATCTCCTGCCTGCATTGATCCCTTTTTTTTTTTTTTTTTTGTTGTTGTTTTTGACTGTAGTACAAGATGCTAGATTCTGTAACTTTCACATTCATTTTAGCAGGTACTGAGTAATGCTGTAAATATAAATAAGTGAAATAAACGTGTTATGCTGGTTTTTACACCATCACGTTGCATGCTTGACTATTGTCTTATTTCAAATGTCTGTTGGGGCTGGCAAGATAGCTCAGTGGTCTAAAGTGCCTGCTTAGGCAAGCTTACGCAACCACAGGGACAGTGGTTCAATCCCTAGTGAAACATGCTACACCAGCCCCAACTCCAGGGCAGGTAGAGCCAGCCATAACACAAAAATAAAAAAGTCTGTTAAAGGAAAATAGGCTACTCCATGATAGTGCTAAACACAGAATTGCTAAAGCAATAACCTATAAGGACTTTAAAGGTTACATATTGTGGACTGATGAGATAGCTCAGTGGTTTAAGCATCTGCCTGGAAAGCACAAGGACCCGGGGTTCTATCCCTATTACCTCATGCTGTTCTGACCTGGAATCCCAGGGGGAAAGGGGTTGTGCAGGCCACCAAAACCAAGTTTGGTGTTAATCACAGGGCTGGGGAGATTGAGTCAGAAAAATCACTGAGTCCCACTGTTGTGCCAGCCAAAGTAACGCTATGAAATCACTTGCAGACTTAACCAAGAGTTCATATTAAATGCACTATTATTGCCACATGAAGAGGCATTGGCTTTGATACTACCACCATGTTCAGACCATTTTATACATTTCTGTGGTGTTTTTTTTTTTTTTTTTTTTTTTAGGGGAAAAAGATCAAAACAAAGTCCACAGTGAAGAAAGCTCTTATTTGAACAAATTGCTTTTATATTTTCACTAAACCATGCAAAATGTAACATCTTTCTGGCACATAGCCGAGTCCTTAACCACTTAATAGTTCAGCCGTTTGAAAAATTGCACGTTGTAAACCTTATGCTAACTGATTGTACTACTGAGCGAATTGTGTACTACATCAAATGTGAACTTCTATTCCTTTATTTTAAAAGATCATTACATTACTTTGAGATTGGGGAAAGAGTGTTTTGGCAAAAGGACTTTAAGTCCTCTCTCTTGATTGATTTTTATGAAGATATAAAGTTATGCTCTTACTACCAAACTTGGGAATTTTTATTTTAAAGACATGAAGATAGTTGTGGGATTTTATTTGGGGTTATATCTGAACTATGTCAATATTGGGTCTGAATATAAGGAATTTCCATAGTGTGATGTAGAGGTAAAATGTACAAAGAAAGATTTTAATACAAAATATCTAAGTTATAGGATTATTTTATAATATTCACCCAAATAGTCAAATGCAGAGTAGTGAAAGAGATCTGTCCACAAACTGGAAACTCGAAGAATTTAGTTGAGGGCCTGGATCCCACAGCAATATCCTTCCTGAGTCCAGCTCAACACCTAGAACCCATGGCATCATCCTCCATGAGTCCAGCTATTGGCCTAGAGCCCACAGTGATGTCTTGTGCAAGTCTATATCGAGTATTGTACAGGGAAGGTGAAAAAGTCAGTGATGGAAGGTAGAACTCTGCACCAGAGTGGAGAGGATCTGTTAGGCCTGCTATGGCTTCTATTTGTGAAGCTTGGAAAACTATGAAGAATGATGAAATACATGTCTCTAATATTTAAATGTTTTGTACCTAAAACTGAACAAGTATATATTGATTTAATTGGTAGCATTGAACAGACATTGTTTGTTTTTTGTTAAGAGAATAAAAAGTAGGAAAAAATTAGAAATGGTACAAATTTTTACTAAACAAAATAATAGAAATTCCCCAATGGTTGTTATATTGCATAATGTTGTCTTTGTAAGAGGGATTTTTGCAAAGCCTGCATGGCCCCACAGACGTGCCTCTGGGAAGAACGTGTCCCAAGAATCTAACTCCTGAAAAGACCACCAGAATAGAGTCTGGTTAATGTTAAACACCTACAACCTAAGCGCGGCCTGACCTACGTTCCCAGCCTGCATTCCCACGTAGATAAGTCTTACCACTAGTTACAAAAGTATAACGGAATGTGTGGAATGCACCCAGACCGAACATCTGCTGTCCATATCAGGGAACTTCCTTGTAGCTTAACCCTGAACCTTCTCCTAAGTATCCCCACCAATAACTGTGTAAGAAACCATTTAAATTAACCAATGCTATTCACTTTTATAATCGCGCTTGCTAAACTCCTCCTGCCCTTATCTGTGGGCTTAAATACATTGTCCACACCTCGCTTGGGGCTCTCTGTTCCTGCGCGTTCAGTGAGCCCCATGCATGCTTGGAAAATAAAATCCCCTTGCTTTTGCATGAGACACGTCTCTTGGAGTCTTCTATGGAGAGTTATTAGAATATCAAAGATTGTCGGAAAATATCAATTCTAAGCTGAGTCAAAGATGTTTGATATTCAGAAAACCAGTGACGATAATAAGCTCAATTACCTATGCTATAGAGTAATGGTACCACGAAGCTTTTCTGTTGGAGGGTTGAGAATGTAAGTTAACAGACCAATAATTGGAGAAAAAGAAGGGCTATGAGGATAGCTAATATTTTGGCCCTAACCCCTCAAGGTCAGTAAGGACTCAGGACATAAGAGAACCTGTGATGTAATATCCTATAACTCAGAGGTGTCCCAAATTTCCTGGTCAAGGAGATTATGGGACCTCAGAGGAAAGGGAAAAATGAACTATAGTGTGTCTAAGGAGTATCACCCAGAGAAAAACATTTTTTCAGGCTTTCACAAAAAGCAAACTGGTCAAGTAATGGCCATGACTCGACCTGATGGCTGACATTGACAATAGTTCTACAAAGCACTGTGCATGGTTCCAAAGTTAATCCTGAGGGGATTTGACTTTGGAAGATACAAAAGATGAATGTTTTGTTATACAGGTCTTGCTTTAACTTGCCCTTGGTCACGCAGTGGAAAAGCTTAACTACGAGGCATGAAACACAGAGCTAGATTGGTGTGATAAGCTGTAGGAGGCTTAGATCAATAGTCTCCAACGTTGTCAGTTTCAGTGGTGGCCCACTGAGATTGTGGAACATTGGACTGTGTATGCATCTGCTTCCTCTCAGTTCAAAGAGAAGATTTTTTTCTTTTGTTATCATTATTAATTGGAAGATGTGTCACACCCACACTCTGTGCTCTGTATTACTATTGTGAGGACAATAGTCAGGGTGTCAATTGTTAAAAACAGTAATGTTTACTGAAAGTGTTAATGTTTAATTGTTTGATCAATCTTATATACCTATATCTATTAATTTAAACTGATCTGATGATGAAAACATGTAATATAACCATTGTTAAATTTTTCTGGTTTTGAAATTCTATACTATATGTACTCTTACTTGTTACTGTTTTTTCTATCTTTGTTTCTGCTGTTTGTAATCTTTAAAGTAAACAAAATAAATATTCACCTTTTAAAAATTACTGAATGTAATTAAAATTATAGCACTACACTTTTAAGAAAAATGAATGTTTTGCACAAGAAATATAAATAAAATCATACCAATATACACAAAAATGGAATTGTCCAAAATTGATTGTAAAGAAAACATCATTAAAGCATGTACACTGAAAAAATTAGCTATGGCAGAACAAAATTAAATAGTATCTTATTCAGTATTAGAAAGAAAAAGAGCAAGTGAATAAGAAACTAGACTTATTTCCTCAAGAACTGAAAAAAAAAAGATCTGTCCTCATTGAATTTTATACTTAGTAAACATACCTTTGAAAAGTAAAAATAAAATATTTTCCAGTTATACAAACTCAAAATATTCCAATACCTGCAGACATAGCATACAGAAAATTACAAAGACTATTATCCAGAAGGCAAGGTTAGTTGCCATATGGTCCTGGATAAAGAATAAAGAGGTTTCAAAATGGTGGTTATGCAGGACTATGCAAAATATAATTCCATTAGATGAAGCCTTCTAAAAGGTCATTGAAAATTTCCACAAAACATGGGGCTAGAGATTTGGCTCAGTGGTAGAATGCCTCCCTAGTAAGCTGGAAGCTCTGGGTTTGGTTCTTGGGCCAAAAACAAAAAATAAACCGTGCTTAAGATTTCCACAAAACAGTATCAATCTTATGTCAGGTTATATGCATATTTTTCATATACATATACCTATATGTGTGTGTGTGTGTGTGTGTGTGTGTGTGTGTGTGTGTGTGTGTAAAAGAGAAAGAAGAAGTAATGTAAAGTCAATGGAAAATGGAAATACACTTTTTAAAGTTTCTCACACTAAGAGAAAATATACCATGTTTTATAAGTCGATTTCCAGTCAAAGAAACAGTATAAATCATTAAACAAAAATTAAAGTTACGACAAGAGAGATAGCTCAGCAGATTAATGTGACTGTAAGCAGGTGTAGAGTCCGGGGATTCAATCCCTGAGCCTGCTGATCCAGACCCACCACAAGAGCACACTGAGATGGAAATTAAGCCTGGGCGTGGTGGCACAGGCCTGTAATCCTAGATCTTGGTAAGTTGTAGTGAGACCCTGAACACCCGTAGACCGTTTTCTAAAGTAGAAAACAAGCAAACAAACAATAATTAAAATTAAACAATATTCAAAAAATTAATTAAATACTAATTAATTCAAAATGAAATTATTTCAAAATATTGAAAAATTAAAGTTAAATTGTGAGTCCAACTAAGAGGCCAGAATGTACAGTATGATGCATATGAATCTGTGATCAATTCAGAGTACTTACACACAGTATTTGATTAGGCTAACGCATACAAAAATATCAACTAAGAAAAAGTTTTCATGATAGTAAAGAATTACTAAAAATAAACATGACAAAAATATTGGAATGGCAAATACATGACTAGCACTTCTAACAGTTTGGGAATAGCATATCGCACAAAATTTTAGTATGTCATGCACATGGATAGGTGTCACTTGTGTGACTGAGCCACTACTATTTCCCTGTAGACCCAGACAGAATCATGATCATAGGGTGCAGGACAAGTCCATTTGTAGAATACTCTGATGGAAATATTTTGCTACTGTGTACAAAAAGAATAATTAAAAGGCTGCTGTTGTATACTTCTTTTTCTCCTGTCTTTAAAGTTTGCTCTATTTGGTGGGTTCTTTCTGCTCTTATTCATGTAGTTGTGGTCATTTTGATCTAGAATATCTAGAATATCTTTCAGCAGTCTGTGTAAGGTTGGCCTTGTCATCATGAGATTCCTCAGTTGTTCTTTGTTCTTTCTCCAATAAACTTGAAAGAGAGTTTTGCAGGGTATATCAGTCTGGGCTGGATTTGTTTTCTTGCAAGACTTGAAGTACTTTGCTCCATGCTCTTCTTCACTTGATGGTTTGTAAAGAGAAATCTGCTGTTATTCTAATGAGTTTTCCTATAAATGTGATCTGTTTCTTTTCTCTAGAGGCTTTTAGTTTACTGTTCCTGTGTTGAATTTCTGGAATCTTGATTATTATGTGTCTGGGTGTGGGTTTAATTGGGTTGATATTATTTAGAGTTGTATATGCTTTGGTTATCTGAATTTCAGATTGTTTTCCCGTATTTGGGAAGTTTTCTGCTATTACTTCTTCCTGTATTCTTTTCACATCATTTGTATTGACTCCTTTCTTGTTGATGCCTATTAATCTTGTGTTTTTCATCTTTGAATCATATTGCAGATGTTGAATTACTTTTTCCTACATCCTAGCTGTTTTTGAGAGATATTTTCTTACCTTTTCACTAGCTGCAACAGTGTCTTCACGATCTGAAACTCTATCTTCACTTTCATTCAAAGTTTTGCCAGCTTGTGATTGAGCTTATTTCCTGCATTCTATTTCTTTCCTCTATTGCTCATTCAAAGATTCCATTATTTTTCTATTCTCCTCCATTGTTTACCACTGACTTCTTTAGAAGCACTTAGTACTTCTTTTCATTACAGTTACGATTTCTTTTTTAGCATCATAAATTATTTCTGATCTGATTTCCTCTATATCTTTTTGCAGTTGTTTCTTCACTTTAGATACTACTATTTCAGAGACTTCAGGTGTGAAAATTCCAATTTCTTCTATGCTATTGTCTCCCGCATTTGTTCTTGGTGAGCTCACAGCCTGAGAGTCCATTTTGCTCTTTCTCATTGTCAGCTTGTATAGCCCTGCCTTCTCAACTTTGGTGTAGAGCTTTGGTAGAGTTCTTATATTAGCTCCACATCTGGTTCTACCAAGTTCAAACTCATCTAGGTTGGTGCTGGCTGTTGGGTCTGGCTGTTGTGCTCCAATTCTTACTGCTGCAGCCCTTGGAGGTGAACCTGCTGTGCCACTCTGGCAAGATGTTTTGCTCCTGGGTCAGCTGGTTGAGTCTTGTCTCCAGCCTTTCTGCAGGCAGTTCTGCCCCAGCTTTCCACATTGGGCCTGTCTTATGGATGAAGTTCCATTTACATGCTGGTTCTTGTTGCTGGCTTTAATGAATTTCTGGCGTGCCCTGGGTGCTCTCAGTCATGTGCCAGGACTGGTTGCTGGGTGGAATGAGTTTCTGTCAGGCTCAGGGAAGTGTCACTCACATATTTGGCCTGGTTGATGGGTGGAATAATTGTCTCTGTGCCCAGGGCAGTCTGACTCACACTGGGCCTGGTTGCTGAATTAAATGAATTTTCAAGTAGGCCCTGGGTAGTCTCACTAACACGCTGGGTCTGTTTGCTTAGTAGAGTCTAAAATTTATTTTAAAGAGTGTGTAAAAATAATAGATGAGGCATGAGAAGTGATACACACTTAAGGAAAACAACATGAAAGGTATTCACCAGTGGTTGTTATATTGCACATTGCTTTCTTCAATGCAGTTGTTCAAATTATAGATATTACCACATTTAATTGGTCAAAATAAAAATTTGAAATGTTAATTGTTACCTCCTAAAACTGATAAAAAATTTGTAGTAGAATCATCTTATCTGTCCTGTGTATACATTTACATTATTTTTCACCCTATCTTTTTTCTTCTTTTTCTCAGAGGCATAAGTACCTGCCTGGAAAATGTGAGGTTCTGAGTTCAATCCTCAGTACAAACAAAACAAAACAAAATAAAATAAATAAAATCCTTTGATCTGTGCTCTGGATAATTTTTAAGAAAATACGTGCATATTAAGTCCGTTTTATTTTTTAAAACAGTTTTTTTTTCCTGTGTGTGGAAATCATTTGATATTTAAAATTTAGTGTAAAATTTAATTCCTGGAGTATATATATATGCAAATTTGTACATGTAAAAATAAACACACAAATTATTTAATTTTCTCTGCTTTGTGGTATTGATGTATCTATATTTTCTAGAACTATGCCTGGCCCAATTAAAACATAATTTAATTTTTCCTCCAGCCAGATTTTATTGGTATATTTTAGATATTCTTTTCATTATTATTATTAATATTACTTTTAATAAGAAATTAAAATATGACAGTTTCAAAACACATTAGGAATGTATACCCAATACTTGATACAATGCATATTATTGTCCTCATTATATTTATACATAGCACAGGGTGTAGACACGATAAATTTTCTAGTGGTTATTAGTACAATAGCTTTCTTCCCTTTGATCAAGAGAAGGTAGTTGTACACATAGACAACTGTTCTATAATTGTAGTGGGTTTCTGGCAAAACTGGCAATGTTGGAAGCTGTTGATTAGAGCATTTTACAACTCAGTATACTAAACTACCTTTGTGTTTTACGTGTCATGTTTAAACTTTTCTGCTGGGTGATTAAGGGCAAGTTAAAGCAAGACGTGTATAACAAAACATGTAGTTTTTGTATCTCCTAAGGTTGACCATTTGGGGATGGTGAGTGGCCCTGTGGGGACATTGGGTGGTGTTGGGGTTCAGGCAGTTGTTGTGGCGGGGGATGAACATGGGCTGAGAGAGTTCTTATCTGGCTATAGTGAGACCCGGTCGGGCAGGTGGGTGGAATCGGAGGTTGGGCCATTGATCAGTCAGAGGATGGATGTGGGCTGCGTTCACCATGTGGCCCAGCCAGGATGGCAGCTGGGTCTGAGCTGGAGTTCTGGGTTGGGATGGGAGGCAGGGTCCCAGCTGGAGTTCTGGGTCAAGATGGCGGGCGGGTCTGAGCTGGAGCTTGGGTCAGCTGCTGTCTATTTTAGATATTCTTAATGATCACATTTATCATAGAGAATTTGCATGTGTACATGATATAACTTGTCCGTTCTTCCCTTTCTGCTACCCACCCTTCATCCTTTCCTCTCATTCCCATTTATAAAAGCTTTATTTCCATTTTTTCTTAATTTTCTCTCTTTGTTTTACTTTTCATTTGCTTGCTCCTCTCTTTTCTCCTTATTTCATTATTTTCTTCCTACTTTTTTTTTTTTTTTTTTTTACAATACCTATTACACATTTCAGTCTTTATTTATGCTTTTAGTTTTCCACACCAGATAAATAATGGCAGATTTATACATGCATGCCAGGTTACTTTTACTTAAGAGTATGAACTTGGGTGCATCTATTTTCCTAGTAATGTTTTAAGAGCATCATTCCTTATTTGGAAGTATGGACATTTTTGCTATATTGATTCATCCTACCCAAGGCAAAGGAGTATCTTTGCATTTTCTTTTTAAAAAACATTTTAAATTTTATTTTAAAGAGTAAAAATAACAGAAACAAAGATGGAAAAGAATAACATGGAAGAGTGTATATAGTACAGAATTTCAAAACAAGAACAAAAATTTAACAATGGTTGTATTACATATTTTCATCATCAAATTTGTTTAGATTAACAGATATAGGTATGTCAGATTGGTCAAACAATTAAACATTAACACTTTTCTTTCTGAACTTTTCCAAATGTATTTTGTATTTCAGTCACTCTTCTAAAAAAATTATAAGGATTGAGGATGCAGAAAATGCAAAGTACTGAGATTTATTCCTGATACCTCCCAAAATTTATTTATTCATTTATTTATTTTTTTTCTTTTGAGTTCTTACACTAGGGAAACTATATAATGTTTACATATCTGGTGTATTTCACTTATGAGTATATGTTGAAGATACAACCACTTATATTTGAAGGCTTCGAGTTCATCATTTTTTATAGCTGAGTAATACTCCATTGCTAAAAATGCCACACTTTTTCCTCCATGTTTTAGGCAATGGGCATTTTTGTCATTTACAAAATTTGACTGTCACAAATTGTGCTGCTATAAATATAGGAACACAAATACCACTATGACATGATGCTTTCAGTTCTTCTGGGAAAATTCCCAGTAGGGAAATAGCTGGATTGAATGGGATTTCAGAGTAATTCCTGAGGGGACCTGACTGTTGAAGAGGATGTGGTGAAAAAGGAACCCTTCTCTACTGCTGATGGGAATGCAGACTGGCGCAACCATTATGGAAAGCAGTGCGGAGACTCCTTTAAAAACTAGAACTGGAAATCCCATTCAATCCAGCTATCTGTCTACTTGCAATTTTCTCAGAAGAGCTGAAAATATCATATCACAGTGATATCTGTGCACCTATGTTCACAGCAGCACAATTGGTGATAGCTGTATCTTGAAAACAGTCAAAATGCCCATCATATGAAGAATGTTTAAAAAAGATGTGGTATTTTTATACATTGAATAATACTCAGCTGTAAAAAATGATAAATGTACACCAGGACTACATGTGTAAATATTGTATAGTCTCCCTAATATAAGAACTCAAAAGAAGAACTAAAAATGGAAGTGTATAATATAGGTAAATGGAAAATGAGAATTTGAGGATTAAACAATGAAGAGAGAGCTAGGAGAAAAGTTAGGAAACATGGTAGGGGCAAAACCATGCATTTATATACAAAAGATGGTTAAGATAATTGTCCTAAAAATCTCCAACAGGTTTTTAAAACTAGTAGATAATTGGTAGAATTTGCACCCTGACTAACTATATGTACTGATATCTGTAAACTAAGCAAATACATTGAGGATAGCAATGTGTAATACTAAAACCATGCTTGGAATGCCTATCATTCTGGTCTTCTAATTATGCACTACTTCTAATGTTATATCAATTATTGCTATACTCTCTCTCAAGTAAATGTTTGTTTAAAAACAAAAAGAAAGAAAAAGAGGTAATAAAAGAGAATATGAGACAAGGGAAAAAAAAGGTCATAGAAGTGTGCTGCTACAATATTGTACATGGTTAAGTTTCTAAATCTCTGTGTAGCAATTCATAATTGTTCTTTTTGTACTTTCTATAGGGATTTGAAGTTTAGAATATTAACAATTGATAGAAAATGGCTGTTTCATGTTATGTCTAAGGCATTTGATATTCAGAACGATAGTGATGTTAAGCTCAAGTGCCTATGTTATAAGGACTAATATCATTAGGCTTCTCTTCTGGAGGGTTAACAACTTACATTGGTAGTTTGAATAATTAGAGAAAAAGAAGGGCTACAGGAATAACCAATATTTTGGCGCTAGCCCTTCAAGGTAATTGCAGACACAGGACATAAAAGAACTTGTACTGTAACAGCTTTTAACTCAGTGGAATTCCAAATTTCCTGTTCAAGGAGATAGTGGGGTCACAGAGAAAAGTGATCGATGATGTATAGTGTGCCTAAGGAGAGTCACCTAGAGAGGAAACATTCTCAAGCTTTCACAGAGAGCAAAGTGCTCAAGCAATGGTTGTGATCCATCCAGATGGCTGACACTGACAAAAGGTCTACCAACTGCTGTACATTGTTTCAGGGTAAATCCTGAAGGGACCTGAATGACTTTGTGAGATTCAAAAGTTACATGTTCTTGTAATATAGGTCTTGCTTTATCTTGGTCTTAACCACTCAGCAGAAAAGTCTAATCATGAGGTATGAAAAGGAAAGCCATGTCAATATGCTAAGTTGTAAAAGGCTCAAGTCAATAGCTTCTGATAATGCCACATGAGCTGATAATCTACTACTGTTATGGACTATTGGAATAAATATACAGCTACTTTCTCTTTGTGCAATGAAATGAAAGATCTGTACTAATGAGGTTTAGACAAAAAATCATGTCTGCATCTTGTACTCTGAACAATTATGATGAAGCCAACAATATGCAATGTGTTAATTATTGTAAAAATAATAAAAAGAAATACATTGTTTGTGAATAGATTCATATTGTTACCACATCCACTTTACATGCATTAGATAATGTTGTGGTTTGTATCTAGTTGCTCCCACAAAGCCTCGCATAAATCATGGGGCTGTCAAGCACGTGGCTTGAGGGGTGGGGCTGTCAAACATGAGACTCAAGGGGTGGGGCTTGAGGGGGTATGGCCAAAAGAGAGGCTAACTGTTAAACTGACAGCATGCCCTGCCAGAGGCCCCCCCCCCACCAGGCGGCGGTTTTGCATGAAGGCATGGAGCGGATTATCCTGGATATGGCAGCACTTCAGCCCCTCCTCCAGTCCCTTTAAAGCAGAGGCAGCATCTTGAAACTTCCAGGAACTGTGAGCTAAAAAAAAAAAAAAACCCTTTTCTCCCCTAAACTTGTGTGCTGAGTATTTGTTCCAGCAATGACAGAAAAGTGACTAAAACAGAATTTGCATGAATTTGGTACCAGGAAAGTGGGGTTGTTGCTGTGGCTATACCTGACCATGTGGATTAAAAGCTTTTGGGAATGGCTTATAGGAAGAAATAGGAAAGGTTTGGAGGTGTCATCTATGAGTAAAGTTCTAGAACAGTTTTGGTACTTCTGTAGGGGAGGTTCTGGTCAGAACTCAGACCAGAAGACTGATAGAAAGCCAATCTGTAAAGATCAGGGTGGGGAGGTTTCTGTTGGGAAGAAGGGCTGCATTGGTTGTTGGACTCCAGATCATTTGTGTTTTGACTTGGCCCAAACTTGGGCAGAATTTTGCCCATGTCCAGAGACTTTGCCTGAAACTGAAATTAAACATGGTGGATGAATGAATTTTTCAAAGGAAATTTCAAAGCAGTTAAAGTTGGGGCAGTGGCATGGTGATTTCTGGGGGCTCTTAGTTAAATATATGTTGACGATGAAGAGCAAAGAGCCCAGCAGCATGATTTAAAATGTGAATTTGGCAGGAAGAAAGTGCCAGGAAGGCTGTGGACTGCAAAGATAGAGCTGTGATCTCCATTGCCCAGGAGCAACAAGAGAGTAGCAAAGATGTCCTGAGAGCATCACAGGAAATGGAGTTCTTGCCCTTTGCAGCCTTAGAAGCACAAGGGTGAGGGACTTCGCTTTGAGCAGAAAGCCCCAGAGCCTCATGTTCCAGAATGAAGGCAGTGCCACACCAGGTTCCAGAATAGAAGTGGTGGCTACACCAGGTCACAGAATGGTACCAGCATAAAGAATTTGCTCCTTGGAATCAGGGCCAGAGTGTTCAGAAATCCAGGCACTCGACCTGTAGAGCTAAGAGAGAAGGAAGCCTGTCTACTGCTCCAGCTGGCAGCAGACCTTGGCATCATCCCCCTGGCACTGGCTTTAGGTACATGCAGAATGCAGGAATTCTGAGGTTAAGGGTTCCTCCTCAATTTCAGAAGAAGGCCTGGGAGGCCAGGCAGTGTGCCCCAGGGAGGGCAATGTGTGAAGCTGTGAGTGAGAATCCTACTCCGTGGAAACTCCAGAAGTTTGGAAAAGCCAGGGACGTGGATCCTCAAAGGAAAACTGCGCAATGGGAGCATAGCCGGCCTAAGAGAGAAACCATGGGAGCTCCCACCAAGAGTGCCATGGGGTAGAGCCCCGTGGAGCTCACAATTTGCCGCAGATTGCTTCAGATGTTCCACATGGTATTAATATTTACCCTGCTGAATTTTGGACTTGTTTTGGCCCAGTGGTTTGAGTCTCCCTGTGTATACCTTTTGGAAAGGCAATGTTTGTCTTGTGCCTTTGAATGTTCGACCTATGTAATTTTTTATTTGTGTAATTGAGAGTTTGCCTTGGATCTGGAAGGAACTTGGGACTTGGACTTTTCAGCAATGCTGAAACAGTTGGGACTTGGCAACTCTTAGAGATGGACTAAAATGCCTTCTGCAGAAAGGGATGTACATGAGTCTTTGGGGGCCCAGGGGTAGAATGTCGTGGTTTGTATCTAGTTTTCCCCACAAAGCTTCATGTAAATCATAGGGCTGTCAAGTGCACAGCTCGAGGGATGGGGCTGTTAAGTGCGTGTCTCAAGGGGTGGGTCTTGAGGGGGCATAGCCAAGAGAGACCCTAACGGTTAAACTGACAGCATGCACTGTCAGAGTGCGCCCCCACCGGGTGGCGGTTTCCATGCGGAGGCATGGAGCGAATCACGCTGGACAGGGCAGCATCCCAGCCTCTCCTCTAGACCCTATAAAGCGGGGGCAGCATCTTGAATTCTCTAGGAACAGTGAGCTAAATAAACCTTTCCTCCCCTAAGCTTGTGTGTCAGGTATTTGTCTGAGTAATGACAAAAAAGTGACTAAAACTAATAATTTTGTTTTTTCAAGTTTTAAAATGAATTTTAGAATGTTTATCAATTTCTAAAAATTTAATGCAGTGTGCTGTTTGAAATATCATAGTCAAGTCTCAAAAACAACAAAACTATCCATCACTCAAGGAATAGATAGAAAAGATGTGATATTTTCATGCAATGGAATGTTACCCAGTTATATAGAAAGACAAACTTGAGGCCTTTATAGGTTAAGCGCATGCAACTAGATTCTTTATTCCTAAGTGAATTAAACCAGAACTGCATGTCTAAGTATCCTATTGTTTCTCTAGTGAAATAATCTGAAAGAATGAATGAAATCTGAAAGGTGTCATAGATGTAATAAAATGGAAAGAAATTGAAATTAAGGATTAGACAACAAAGATAAAGGAGAGAAGAAAAAATTGGAAAAAAATGAAGAGTGTAAAATTGTATAAGAATGTATACAGGATGATTGTGCTAATAATTTCCATAAGTTTTTTAAACAACAGTTAATATTCATGATTTTCACTTTGTTTTTATATTTTTATTAGCTTTAGTAAGAAATAACAATGAGACAGTTTCAAAATATGTTAGTAGGACAGCCACCATAATTAATAGAATGCATATTATTTGATTTTCACTTTGAATAACTCTGTATGCTGATATCTGCATTCTAAACAACTACAGTGAAGACTGCAATGTGTCATTCAAAAACCATGCTTGAATACCTCTCATCCTGGTCTTCTTATTGTGTACCATTTCTAATGCCCTATAAATTATTATACTTTCTTAAAAATAAAATTGAAAATATAAAAAGATGAGACAAAATCAGGTTCATTAAAAGCAAGCATTAATATTTAATCACTTGTCTGACTTTGAATAACTATAGCTGTTAATCTAAGCAACAGTTGGATACTAAAAGTAGGTACTATACCAGCCATGGCTAATTTCATACTCTTGTTTTGGAAATGTGTAACTTACTTATTGTTGTATGTTACTCTGTGTCTTTGTTTCCACTATTTTTTTTCATTTTCTTTTTATTTTTCAAAATAAAATACAATTCATCACAGAGAAAGTGTTTAGAAATTGATTGTATGTTAATTAGTGTGATAGTTACCACAGTAAATGAAAAGACTGCAACACATACAATTTATTTTACTATTAATTTTTTGTTCATTTTATTTTTTTGTTTTTGATTTTTATTCATTTTAATGAGACAAAAGATAAAATAGCAATAGAACAAATTCAAAATAAATTAGTAGGACAGTTACAATAATTAATACATTTCATATTGTGGTCTTCATAGTAGTTATTCTGAAGTTAAGATGCAGACATGGTATTAGTACAAAACTTTCTTGTCAGTGAACTAAGGGAAAGTAATTGTATATCTATATCTATATCTATATCTATATCTATATCTATATCTATCTATCTATTCACAACAAAATGGTAATTTATTAATACTTTTGCAAAGTTAGCAACATGTGTCACATTTCCTAGTCACTAATAGCTGACTTTAACCAGACAGGATGTTATCTCAGAATGGAAGTAGTTTGTTTGTTTTAGGTACTGAGATTTAGTCTCGCTTACACACATTTGAGTCATTTCTAGCTTCGATGATTCCCAACATATCCACCCATTTTGCTTTGTTTTGTCAGAGATGTGTGTTCTATTGCAGTTAGAGAAGCAGTATTTGGAGAAGTCTTCAAACTTGGTGCCAGTCCAAAGATTGCAGGTACTGAAATTCAGCAAAATAATGTAATATAGATCAATTTGTTTATTTTAATTTTATTGGTACCTTCCAGATATACATAACGACTACTTTCATCAAAGGAGGTTTGCACTTGGAAATGACTTATTTATTTTTTTATTATTTTTTAATACCAGGGATTGAACTAAGGAATTTATGTTTGCCAGGCAAGCATTTAAGCCACTCCACTACATCCCTGGCCCAGCTTTCTTCTTCCTCTTCTTCTTCTTCTTCTTCTTCTTCTTCTTCTTCTTCTTCTTCTTCTTCTTCTTCTTCTTCTTCTTCTTCTTCTTCTTCTTCTTCTTCTTCTT
>PVJA010006403.1:0-17525 GCA_004027025.1 Myocastor coypus
AAAAAAAAAAAAAAAAAAAAAAAAAAAAAAAAAAAAAAAAAAGTTTAGTTATACAGGTCTTGCTTCGACTTGCCCTTGACCACCCAGCAAGAAAAAGAAAAAAAATGCTTAATTACAATGCATGAAATGCAGAGCTAGATTGGTGAGATGACCTTTAGGAGGCTTACATTCAATAGCTTCCAACATCACAAGCTTTACTGGTGGCCCACTGCAATTGCAGAACATTTGACTGTGTATGTATCTGCTTCTTCTTAGTCCAAAGAGAAATATATCCCCCCCCTTTTTTTTTCTAAGCAAGATCAATAGGGAGGTGGGTCATGCCCACACACTGTATTCTGTAGAACGATTGTGAGGACAATATGCAATTTGTCAACTTTCAAAGAAAAGAAAGGGGAAAAGAGGAAAAAAAAAAAAAGTAATGTTGATTTAGAAGGGTTAATGTTAATTGTTTGATCAATCTTATATACCTGTTAATCTAAACAGATCTGATGATGAAAATATGTAATATAACCATTGTTAAATTTAAACAATAAAAAAATATTAAAGTTGAAGACAGCACTATGCAATACAACAAATACTGTCGAATTCATGTTATTTTCTTTAGTGAAATTTTATATAATTTCCAATGTTTTATTACTGTTTTGTCTCTTAAAAAATGGAAAAATAAATTAGAATAGTAAAACACAAAATATTGAAGAAGTACTTTTACATCTTAAACCATACACTTAGTGCTCAATCAATTCTGTGTAAAATATGTCTTCATTAAAATACAATGATATGTATAGTTTATCATATGACATGTAATAACTGAAAATGTTTGCAGATAATGTGACCAAAAAGAAAATGTGTCCTATAAAAGGGTGACAGCATTTCAAATAAAAGGAAATATATGCCAGTAAAACGTGTATCTTTTTGCATATAAAAATTCATCAGCAATCTGAGAATTTTGGGTCTCTTGAGTTCATGGTGCCCATTCATGCAGTAATGGTAAATAAACAAAATGGGGCACATACATATTAATGAGCTGAAAGAATATAATGTATATTGATTTTGAAGTAAGGTACATTTTACAAAACAGTTTGTCTATTGCCCTGTGGATATCGATAAATGCAAACTACTATTTAAAAAGATCACAAATTAACAAGAAGTAAGTTCAATTTATAGGTATATATTTGCTGCAAGTCATTCAATTTTCATGTCTCCAAGTAAAATCCTGCAAATATTTCAAATATTAGTAAGATAAACCTGTTTTTGAAAATGGAAGGAATTTACAAGGCATCCAGAAAGACTTACTTTCTGACTTATTTTTTCAAAGTCAGAAAAAACAGAGAAATAGAAGGAGGAAAGGAAAGTGTAAATATCACTCATGACTTTAGCTTATACAAACATCTAGGGCTAGTGCTTTGGTTTATTTCCTTTCAACACTGGTTTTAACAATAAACGTCTGAGAATAATAGTATTACAGCACTTCTAGTAACTCTATGTGTTATTCTTAAAGTAATGTATTACCTATGTCACTAAAATTTCTTCACAAATGCACATCAAAGTTTTTCAATTTTAACATCTATTCATTCAATGTTGGTTAGTAGGCTTTTAAAGAGTTTTATAGAAATTTCTAATGAAAATCCATATATACTAGTTAACTGTAGTTTGGGCCCAGTGAAAGACATGGGACTGTTTTTAACCTTTGGCATATGGAAAGTCGGGTTTTCTAGCACTATTTATTTAAAAAGGCTATCTTTTTACAAGGGAACATGTTCAGCCCCTTTGTCAAAGATAAGGTGGCTGAATGTGTTTGTAGTTGTGTTTTCATCTTCAGATTTTTTATCTTCAGGTCTGTTTTTTGTTTTGTTTTCTTTTGTCAGTACCATGTTGATTTTATCACAGTTGCTTTGTAGTATAATTTAAGGTCAAGAATTGTGATGCCTCCTGCCTTTCCTTTGCTGTCCAGGATTTCTCTTGCTATTCTAGGTCTCTTCTGTTTTCAGGTGAATTTTAGAAATGTTTTATCTAGCTCTGTGATGCATACTATTGGTATTTTAACTGAGATTGCATTGAAATTATATACCAATTTGGGGAGCATGGCCATTTTAACAATTTTAGTTCTTCCTATCCAGGAGCAAAAATCTTTCCATATTCTGAACTCTTGTTAGATGTATTTTTTCATATTATTATATTTTAACTATATAAATATTTTACTTCCTTTGATAAATTGATTCCTAAGTATTTTACTTTTTTTAGTTATTGTGAAGGCATGTTTCCCATAATTTCTTTCTCAGTGCTATCATTGTTTGTGCATAGAAATGCTGGTGGTTTTTTATTGTTTACCTTGTATCCTGCTTCTCTTCTGAATTTAGTTATCCTATCTACACTCCAAGTCTCTTGGTGGAGTTTTTGGGATTGGCTGTCTAGAGAATCACGTCAGCAGCAAATAATGATAATTTTACTTCTTCCTATCTAATCTTTATTCCTTTCTTTCTTCTGTCTAATTGTTCTGGCTAAAGCTTCCAGTACTATATTGAATATGAGTGGTGACCATGTACATCATTGTCTTGTTCCTGATTTTAAAGTCAAACCCTGAAAGTTCACCTATGTACTATGGTGTTGACAACTGCCTTGTTATAGATGGCTTTTATCAGGTTGTGTTAAGGACCATCTATTCTGTTTTGCTGTGGAGTTTTCATCATGAATGAGTGTCGGACATTGCCAAGAGCTTTATCTGCCTCCATTGTGACAATCATATGGCTTTTATCTTTGGCTCTGTTGATGTGACGTTACATTTATGAATTTGCATGTATTGAACCATCCCTTCATTTTTGAGATTAAACCCTCTTGGTGTAGATGTATAAACTTCTCGATGATTTGCTGCATTCTGTTTACTAGTATCGTATTGAAGTTTTGTTTGTTTGTTTTTTGGAATGGGAGATTGAACTCAGGTCCTTGTGCTTGCCAGGCAAGCACTTATTCTGTTGAGCTATCTCTCCAGCCCCTTATTGACGTTTTCTGCATCTATAATCCTTGCCTGAAGGAATGAGTTTGGAAGAATTTCTTAACTTTCAGTTTCATTGAAGAGCTTGAGTAGATTATGCATCATATCCTCTCTAAAATTCTTGTAGAATGTATCTATGAATCCATCAGGACCTGGCCTTTTTCTTTTTAATACATTTTATTTTACATTTTTAATTATATTGACTGATAATGGTTTATTCAGAATTTTTGTATATTTTTGATTAAGCTCTGGTAGTTCTTATCTATCTAAGAATCTGTCTATTTCTTCTGTGTTTTCCATACTGTGAGAGTAAAGATTTTGGAAATAGGTATTGCTGGCCTTAATATCTGTAAGACTTCCAGTAATTTTACAATTTTCATACTCTATTGCATTAATTTTAACTTTTTGTTTCTTTTGATAAGGTTGGCTGGGTGGCTTTTATTCAATTTTATTTATTTGCTTAAAGGATCAACTCTTTGATGCATTAATCCTTAGTATTATTTTTTTTTTCTTTTGAAAATTTCTAATACTAGGAGAAAATACCATACCATGTCTCATAAGTAGATTGTAAGTATGAATCACAAAATAAGTACGATTAAATAATATTCAGAAAATTAACTACGTATAATTAATTAAAATTAAATTAAATATTTCAAAACAACATTCCAAAATTCAAATCAAGTCATCAGTCCAACTTAGAGGCTAGAATGTTGTGTATCATATATAGAAAACTGTGATCAACTCAGAGTACTCACATAATATTTGAATAGGTGAACATGTACAAAGATATCAACTAAGCAAAAGATCCCATGGTAGTAAAGAATTACTAAAAATAAAACAACATAAATATTGGACTGATAAACATACGGCCAGAACTTCTAACACTTTGGGGAAAGGATATCACACAAAGTTCTAGTATGTCATGTACATGGACAGTGTCCATGATGCTTATTGGTGGCCAAGTGTCACTTGGGGGAATGAGCTACTGCTATTTCCTTGATTTTCACTCTGTAGACTTAGAGAGACTCATGACCCATAGGGTGCAGGAGAAGTCCATTTGTAGAATATGCTGACGGACATATTCTGTTGCTGTACATAAAAGAATAGTTGAAAGAATGCTTTTGTATACCTCTTTTTCTCCAGTATTTAATTATTTGCCCTACTTTGTGGGTTCTTTCTGTTTTCCTTCATGGAGTTGTGATCATTTAGATCCTTCTCTAGAATATCTTTTAGTAAACTATTTAGAGTTGGCTTTGTCATCATGAAATTCTTTAGTTGTTTTTTTGTCCTGGAAGTATTTCACTTCTCCATTATACTTGAGAAGAGAGTTTTGCAGATTGTAGCAGTCTGGGCTGGAATTTGTTTTCATGCAAGACTTGAAGTACTTTGCTCCATGCTCTTCTTGACTTCATGGTTTGTAAAGAGAAATCTGCTGTTATTCGAATGGGTTTTTCTTTAAATGTGATCTGTTTCTCTAGCAGCTTTTAGTATACTGTTCCTGTGCTGAATTTCTGGGATCTTAATTATTAAATGGCTTCATGTGGCTTTAATTGGGTTGATGTGTTTTGAAGTTCTATATGCTTCCATTACCTGAATGTCAAATTGTTTCCCCATATTTGAGAAGTTTTCTGCTATGACTTCTGCCCATATTCTTTTTATATCATTTGCACAGATTCCTCCTTTCTCCTTGGTGCCTATTAATCTTACATTATTGATCTTTGCATCATCTTGAAGAGGTTGAATTACTTTTTCTTGCATCCTAGTTGTTATTAGGAGATCTTTTCTTACCTCTTCACTAGCTGCAATGTTGTCTTTAAGGTCTGAAAGTCTATTTTCAATTTCATTGAAATGGTTTCACCAGCTTGTGATTGAAGTTTTAAGTTCTGGTATAGCACTTTGAATCTGCTTCATACATTCTATTACTTTCCTATATTGCTCATTCAAGGATTCCATCATTTTTCTGTTCTCTTTTTTAATCATTGTCTTTAGAAGCACTTAGTACTTCTTTTAATATAGGTATTATTTCTTTTTTACTTCAGAAATTATTCCTGGTCTGATTTTCTGTATGCCTTTCTGCAGTTGTTTCTTTACTTTAGATGCTGTTGTTTCAGAGATTTCAGGTCTGCGATTTCTAATTTCTTCTAAGCTATTGTCTCCTGTATTTGTTCTGGGTGGGCTTGGGACCTCAGAGTGCATTTTGTTCCTTCTCTTTGTTATTTTGTACAGTCCTGCTTTTGACTTTTGGTTTAGAGCTTTGGTAGTGTTCTTACCTTAGCACCAGGTCCAGATCTACCAAGTTCACAGGAGAGTGTGGCTTTGGTCTGGTTTCGGAGCTCCACTTCGTCCTGTTGTAGCCCTTGGAGGCAAACCTGCTGCACCACTCTGGCAAGATGTTCTGCTCCTGGATCAGCTGGGTGGGTCTTGTCTCTAGTATCTCTGTATGGAGCTCTTCAGCAGTTTTCCACACTGGGTGCACCAGGCCTGGTTGCTGGGTCAAATGAGTTTTCGGCGGGCTCAAGGTAGTTTAAGCCACATACCAGTCCTGATTTCTGGGTCAAATGAGTTTCTGATGGGCCCAGGGAGGTCTCACTCATGCGCTGGGGCTGAGCCTGGTTGCTGGGTTGAATCAATATTGTTTTCTTCATATCTATTGCATTTATTTCTGCTCTCATCTTTATAGTGTCCTTCCTTGTAGCCTGAGGGGAATTTTGAAGGGCAGAGTGTGATGGACGGGGCCCAGAGGCGGCTGTGGTAGGGCAGCTTCACCTGTGGGTTCTCTGTTTGTTGCTTCCTCCCTTTCTTGAAATGCTATTGGTTGACCCCTGAGTGAACCCTAGGATGGAAGCTGATGGAGGGCTTGGTTGTGCATGTAACTAAGCCTGTGGTCCTCCTTTACTTTAATGAGACTGTGGTCACATTAGTGCCTCATCACACAGTTCTCCTTTGCTGAGGTGATTCTACGTGAGACCCCGCTGACTATCCTGAATAAAGCTGAGCTGTTTCAGAGGTTCTTTGCTCACTGAGGAGGGAATCTCGGTGAGTCCTCTGAACTAACTTCATCGGGTCTCTCATTGCTTCTTTCGGCACTGACAAAGAACATTACAACACTTCCTTCTTCGGGCTTTAGACTTGCCTTGTTCTTCTTTTTCTAGGAGCTTGATATGAAGCATAACATTGTTCATTTGAGTTCATTCTATGTTCCTGATGTGAGAATTTACCACTATAAATTTCTCTTCAAAGACGGCTTTCATTGCAATCCCAGGTTTTGGTCAGTTGTATCTGCATTTTCTGTGAATTGTAGATATTGTTTGATTTCTTCTTTGTTTTTAATCTGTGGTCCATTTGTTGTTCAGGAGGGCAGTATTTAGTTTCCAGGTGTTTAATAAGGATTTTGCTGTTTCTTTTGTCAATAATTTCCAGTTTCATTGCACTATGGTCAGGCAATATGCTTGACATAGTTTCAATTCCTTTGCATTTAGTTAAGCATTCTTTAAGCGCTGGTATATCGTCTGTTTTGGAAAAATTCTGTGTGTATTTTAGGAGAGTATGTATTCTGATTCTATTAGGTGGACCACTCTGTAAAGGTCTATCAAGTCAATTTCTTCAAAAAGTTTGGTTTAGTTGTATTATTTTATTTTATTTATTTATTTATTTATTTATTTATTTATTTATTTATTTATTTATTTGCCTAGTTTTTGCTTAGTTGATCCATCTCTTTGTGTCAGTGGAGCATTGAAGTTCCCCAGTAAAACTATGTTATTGTTCATTTATCACATCTGTTAAAATTTGTCTTGCATAGTTGGGTGCATATATATTCATAATCGTCATCTCTTTCTCATGCAGTTTTCACCTACTAAATACGCAGTGACTTTTTTTTTTTTTAACTTCTTTTAGTCATAGTTGGTTTTGAACTTGACATTGTCAACAATCTGAATGGCTACCCCTCTTTCTTTCTTTCTTTCTTTCTTTCTTTCTTTCTTTCTTTCTTCTTTCTTTCTTTCTTTTTCTGGGTTCCTGTCTCATGGAATATTGTTTTCCATCCTTTGACTTTCAGTCTATTAATTTCTTTGTGAATTAAATGTGTTTATCGTATTCAGCATATTGTTGGATTTTATTTTATTTTTTACTTTGCTACTTTCCTTATGTTAATTCATGAATTGAGGCCATCTGCATTGTAAGTTCTAATTCATGTGATTTGGCTTGTCATTGTCATGTTATAGTTATGTTTTTGGTTTTCTCCATTTCCTGTTTAACTGCTTGCCCTGTTTAGTGGCTTCTTCCTATTGTTCTTGGAGTTTGGTCACATTGGTCTCTTCTTATATGTTTCAATAATATTTGAAGGGTTCATTTGGTGGTCATGAATTTCTTGATTTTTTTTCTTTTTCATAGGAGTACTTATTTCTCCATTAAATTTGAAGGTGGATTTTGCAGGTTATATTAATCTGAGTTGAAAGTTGTTTTCTTTTAGGACTTGAAATATTTCACATGTTTCTTGACTTGATCGTCTATATTGAGAAATCTGCATTGATTCTGGTGAGATTTTCATTATGGTTGCTCTATTTTTTTTGTAATAGATCTTAATATTCTGCTGTTTTTCAATTTTTAGAATGTTGATTATTATGTGTCTAGGTGAAGATTTATTTTTATTATTGCCACCTGGAGTTTATATATGACTCATTTATCTATATGTCTGATTCTTTTCTCATTTTTGGGAAATTTTCCATTACTTTCCCTGCAGTCTTTTTATGCCACTTGTGTTAACTCCAGCTGTTTTGTCTTATTATTATAAGACAAATATTAGTCATATTATTTTTACATTATTTTACATCTATTGTACTGTTGTTTTCTGATTCCTTTGTATTTTTAAGAGATCTTTCATGTTCACTAGCTGCAATATTATCTTCGATGTCCCAAATTCTAACTTCAGTTTTGTTCAAGTAGTTTTGCCAGGTTTCAATGCAATTCTTAACACACTGGCTATCTCTTTGAATTTGTTTCATGCATTCTAGTTCTTTCCTATATTATTCAGTCAATGTTTCTATTATTTTCCTATTCTACCCTATTTTTATTACCCATGTCTTCTTGTATTACACAATTTTTTCATGACTGTTGTCATTTCTTTCTTTGTCTGAGAGATTATTTTTCTGATTTCCTCCATAGTGTGATGAGTTGTTTCTTTACTTCAGTTGCTATCATCTTGGAAATTTCAAGTGTATGACTTCCAAGTGCTTCTATGCGCTTGCCTAATGGACTTGTTTTGGGTTGGATGGATGTCTGAAATTGCTTTCTATTCCTCTCTTTTGTCATTTTTGAAGTTCCCAATATTCTCCCTGACTCTGCAGTGATGGTAATGAGGAGGGACAAGAGTGAGAAAGGCTCTCAAGAGAGTAGGAGGGCAGAGTAGCCTCACAAGCTCCCACTATGTGGGTTTAAGTGTGGCTTTCACCTTGGTGAGCAAGAGGGCAAGCAATATCTCAAAAAATATCCCATTATGATGAGGGCATGTCAGAATTGTGCAAGACACTATGGTGGGTGTGTGGAGGTTAGGGTTCACCAAGTCTCTTGCTGTCACTTGGCCAGTCTTTGATTATCTGGTTTCAGGTCCCTACAGCAGTCTTTTGGCAATATTGCTTTCTCGCTGTTCAGTCAAGCTCTGGAGAGGGTGAGAAGACTGGGGCAGGGATCACTAGGTCTCCCCAGCATTCCTCCAGAAGAGGATGGATGGTCATGACTCAGCTGAGCTCCAGTGAGGTTCCCCTTGACAGTCTTCTGGGTGAAAACAGGTGAACAAATAGGCTTGCTTTCCTTATAAACTCATTCTTAGTGCCTTCATATCGTATAGCTTCCAATGAAGAAAAACTCACATCCTGTGGAGTGATAGCTGAATTACTTTCATAGAAATGTTACCCTCTCTCAGAGAAAGAGATAAAATAAAATGGCTCTTAGGACAGCAGGCTCAGTATAGGAGCACAAGATTATAGTATGTTACCATCAGTGCTAGCAGTTTCTCTCCTCTGGAACTTTTCCTTGTTTACTCAGCCCCTTCTATGAATTTCATTTTTTATATTCCATATACTGTAATGTCACACAGTATTTGCCTGTGCCTTCATTAGTTTTTTAAACCATGGCCTATAATTTATCTGATATCACAAATGTCAGGATTTTCTATAACTTGTATTTAAATATGTCTTTTTCTTATTAGTCAAAAGCATGTAGGGTTATTAAATGTTATCACCATGATGTATAATACATATCTTGATTTTGTTTGAGCTAAAATTTTGTATTCTTTGATGAACATCTTACTCTCTCCCAAGCCACCATTCTATTGTTTTCTTCATGGATCATTACTTTTAGGTTCCACATATGTACAGATGCAGTGGCTGACTCATTTTATTTAGCTTAATGCTCTTCACTTCTTTCCATATTGCTGGCAATCATAAAATGTACTTTTTATGGCTGGATAGTTAGTGTCTCATTGTATACATATACATTTCCTTTATTTATTCAGCTATTGGTGAGCACACAAGTTAATTCCCTATCTTCACTCTTGTGACTAATGCTATAACTAATACATTTGAGCCGTGGTCTAGTGAATCAGTCCGGGGCCTGAACCGGAGGTTGATTACCTGAGCTAGAGGTCCATCCAGTTCTGCTCCTTACATGCCTTCTGGGGGTGATAAAGACATATCATTTCTATACTGCATTTGTGAATGAGGGATAGGCATAGTAACTCCCTCAGAGAGTTGTATGAATTTACTATAAAAAGTGGGAATGCATATTAAGATTTTACAGGGCCTATTACATACTAAACTATTATAAGTAAAGTTTACTATTATTCTGTTTTTGGAGCTCTTTTGACTTCCAGTGTTCTGTATATTTGGCTTCTCTCTAGTCTTTTTTTTTTTTTTTTTTTTTTTTTTTTTTTTTTTTTTTTTTTTTTTTTTTTTTTTTTTTTTTTTTTTTTTTTTTTTTTTTTTTTTTTTTTTTTTTTTTTTTTTTTTGTTGTTGTTGTTGTCTTTTTGAGACAGGGTCTCGCTATGTAGGTGTGGCTGGCCTTGAGCTCACTTTTGTAGCCCAGGCTGGTCTCGAACTCACACCGATCCTCCTGCCTCAGCCTCCCGAGTGCTGGGATTACAGGCGTGAGCCACCACGCCCAGCATTCTCTCTAGTTTTTAAAGCAGAAAATCTCAATTTCCACACACTGAGGTGGGTTTTCAAAATTCTCAAATGGATTATATTACTTGCTCGATGGCCTAATCATTGCCTATAATTATTCTGTTCCCATGGTTATGTCTGTTATAGCTGCTTATTCCCTGACTAACACTTAGTGAAACCAAAAGCATCCTCAGTCCCTTGTATTAGACAGAAAAATTAATTGCAGAAATACTTGAAGGAAGATATTGATACTGAATAATATAAACACCCAGCAGTTGTGTGTTATTTTAATACCCTCAAAACACTTTTCTATTCATTATTCGCAACTAGCTCCATGAGCTTATCGGGTGAGGAATAATTTTCCTGTTTTACATATAAAGAACAAAACTCACAGAAGTTGGTGTATTTGCATGAAGTTACCACATCCATGGGTGATAAAGCTAAGCATTTAACTCTGGCTTTCTGATTTTGTCAGTGGAGTGACCTCCCAAGTATACCAAACTGAGTCTCTAAAATATTAGTTAGCCTTCACTAGTGGGTGCTGTTGTAATAAATAACCCAAAACTAGTGGCTTGCAAAAACAACGGTATATTATCTCTCACCTACATCATGCATCAAGAATTAAGTTCCACTACTAAAGGTAGACCCGCATCAGGAATATATCTGCTTGTGACTAAGACCAAGATTCAGTGATGCTTTGCACTTTTGCTCAGGTGTTGGATAAATTACCTTTGCTCACAGGTCTTTTTGCTAAAACAGCACATGATGAGACCTAGGATTGTTGGGATAGAAAATGTCCTTCCTCATGAAAGATCAGAAAATTATATGACAGTGAGTGAAAACATAGGAATTCTTGACAGTATGATAAAGATAAAGGTATTTACAGTAGAAGTAATATGTAGTATCAACATGTAAAGGACATAAAGGAACTCTGTAAAAGAAGATATATCAACAGTTCTATACTTTCATTTTACTAGATATCAAGAGATAGGGATAGTTGTTTCTAGTGACAAAAATTTGGGTACAGGTAGTGTCCGATATGAGATAGCTGAGGGAAGGAAGGTAAAAGTGAACTTGTATGTCCTGCCCAAGCACAAGCTGCTGCCTTTGCACCTCGGTTCGTTTGACTGTCCAAATTAACCTTGCAATTGCTGATTTACATAGACTTTTGCACTTAAAACTCTATCAGGTACTGTAGCCTATGTAGTTTGAAATATTTCTTCGTTGAGAATTTAAGAGGAAAATTTACTTGATACTTTCCCTTAAGACTGAGGTAATTGTTCCTGAACCTAGGAACAATGAAATGACCCAGGATTTTATTTGACGTTTAGAAACTTCATTAGAATATGATAAAGATGTGAACACAATCAGTCACTACACTCTAGCTGAAGCTATTATAGTTTTTTCTCTACTATGGCCATAGAAATCATTGATCATCTTTCTCAGTCATTTCTCACTAGTCACTGGGGTTGATTAGCTTTTTACTTGATGTGTAATGACCACTTGCAAAAAAGAAAAAAAGAAGAAGAAGAAGAAGAAAGAAAGAAAGAAAGAAAGAAAGAAAGAAAGAAAAGAAAAGAAAGAAAGAAGAAAAGAAAGCAACTGAAGTAACCTGATCTTACTTTTGCAATTTTGTTTCCTACTCACGGTTTAATCTGTGGTGATTTGTGGTTTCCTCCAACTAATTCTTGATTCCACTTTTTTTCTAGCAGTGTTGATTACCTTCATGTCTCATTATCAGGAATACAGCATAAGAAAGAATAATTTGCAGACAATATGCACATATTTTTGGTGTCTTGTAATAAATTCTACAAACATTTATATGGTGATCATGATTTTGTTCACATTACGTTGATTAAAACTTAATCAAAATAGCCGTACAACATTGAGTCCGAGTACTCTGTGGCTGGTCAGGCCCTTTTGAGAATTAATTCTACACAATGATTAAATAGGTCTACATTTTTCCCCCATGAATTTCTTTTGGGTAAGCTGAACTATAAGGTTGTTACAAGAAAATATTAAAAAGAAGTATTGGCCCATTTTTCTATAACTTTAAAATATAAAAGTATACCTTATGACACTTTTTGTAGGATTAAAGGTTTCACTTAGTTGGAATTTTATAAAAATTGAAGTATCAATAATTGGCATATTTTGAACTCTGCCTATCAGATTTCCCAGTAAAATAATTTATCCACATAATTTCTTCACCTTATTATAGGAACATAATTTTAGTAGCAATATCCAGATTGTCTTCCAACTTAAAAATGATTTATATTGTAAAAATCTATTTGAAATTTTTTGTGAAAATCTTCAAAAATTACTTTGATGTTGGCAGCTTCTTAAAATTCCTAGAAATAATATCATTTTAATATGAAACTTTTAACTAAAATGTGGGCAGTGTAATGTATAAAATATAAAAAATAACCAAGAATATTTTATTCGATAACATCTTAGTTTATTTTTTGTTATACAGTAAAATACTTGTTATATTCTCTGAAGTTTACATTTTCGCACTTGGAAATTTTACCCTCTATCACACTGTAGTATGATGAAACTTAGGTTTATTTTCAAATACTTGAAACTAGTCATAACAAACTTTATTTTAAAAAGATCCCCTATGCATATTTACGTTTATTTTAGTACCATAGTAGTCTGCTTGGCAATCCATTTCCATATATAACCTTCACCATGAGAAATGAGAAATGCCTTTTCTTTCTGTGAATTACCTGTTTCTTGCCCCTGAGTGGAAATATCTTTGGTGAAGGGAATATGACTCTATATTTACTTTCAGTAAAAACAATGCAATGGCTTAAAGGAAATCTCAATATAATATAAACAATTCCTTACCAAAATATAATAAATTTAGCTAAATACATGTGACTGAATGTATGATGGGACAGTAAAGTTTGTATTTAAGCTACAGTCCTGACAGTGGGGCTTTGGGTGAGGTAAACAAATGAGGAGGTTAAGGCCCTGGGAGGTCAGGTGGCTCTAAATCTTATCACAGACGAAGAATTCATCTATAACATGAAGATTAGAAAGGAAGATGATGGTCCGGAGCCAATCCTCCGATGAATGATGGCAAACAATGACAGGTATGAGAATAAGGATGTGAAGGAATGCTCATCTGATGTTACGGTAGTAAGAACGTCAGGGGATTTGAGGGAAAGAATGAATCTGGTGATCCAGGAACAGCAAAGAGAGTGGGAAATGTGTCTGAGTGCATTATCTTGCCTGAGAATATGGATTAAGTGAATAAATCAAACATTACTTGAATGATCAGCAAATGGGATGATAGCCAATTACAAAGTTTCTGCACAACTAAGGAAGCAAAAGAGTAGGGAAAAGACATTCTGAAGAGTGGAAACGTATTTCCAGCTACTACTCAAAAACCACTATCTAGAATGTAGAAAGAATTGAAAAATAGATCTCAAATGATCAAAGACTCAGTAAAAAATTAGACAATTAGAAGGAATGGACATTTTTCGGGGAAGATAAAACACAAATGACAAAAAGATACATGAAAACATATTCATATTCATGAAAAAATATTCTTTGGCTATTAAGAATTGCAGATTAAAACAACATTGATATTCCAGTAAGAATCTATCAACATAGATTCGAAAAAAAACTGAATTCTGGTAAAGTTACGGGGAGCAAGAATCCTATATTGTTGAAATGGAGATTTCTTGAACTAACTAAATATAGAACCTCTTTTGACCCAAGTACACTCTTGTGGGTATCCTCCTGAAAAAATTAAAGTCATCATATTGTAAATGTAACAGCATAGTTCACAATAGTATATAGCAGCATAAATCATAATAGTTTAAACTTAGAAGAATCCTGTATGATCATCAATAGCCAACATAAAGAAAGACAAATTTGAATCCATTGTCACTTATATGAAAACACATTTCCCTTCAGACCATAATGCTAAGATAAATAAATGCAATAGAGAAAGACAAATACTTTACAATTTCTTTTATATGAGAAACAAAGTACAAATAATTTAAGAGTAAAATAAAAGACAGGTGATAGGAAACAGGGAGGCATGGAGGGAGGGATAGAGGGAGGGAAGGAAGGAAGGAAAATAAGAAAAGGAAAGAGACTGAGGAACAAATAGTAGTCTCTTAGGAAGAGCCTTGTGCCCTTCCTCAGAGGGTAGAAAGAACGAAGACTAGGGTGCAGAAGTTTATGTACAATGAGATATTTATCACTCCAAGACAGATTTACAGATGAGGGAACAGCCATGTAGATTACACGAAAAACAGTTTTCTGGCTCATGGCTCAGTAAATACTGTAACTTGGAAGCTCATTGGTGACTACAAGAGTACTTTTTTGTTCACACTCAGAACAACATAGGTAAGGGAGGATCACTGGAATTGCTGGTGTAGTACACCATTCAAAACCTAAGTGGTACCAGCTTAGATCTGAGTTAGGATCAACTGAAATCTGTAACCGGAATGTAAAGGAGGCCAATCAGTTATGGCAATATGTTCACTGAAATGATATCTACCCCTACATTCTTCATTTCTCCAGGGTTACACACTTGCTTCTGATTCACTTGTGGCCCTAGAATAGTCTTTCAGAGTTTCTTGGTTCTAACTTCTGTGTCACAAGTCTTGTAATATGAATGTCTCATCAAATGATATGAGTGCCATGAAATGGTCTTGCTGGCTAGCTTTGCCTTGTGGAAAGAAGCTTGGGCTAGTTTCTCACTGGAAAGTTGTAAAGAAGGTTCCTCTCTTTCCTTCTCTTCCATCTAGTTCTTTCAAGTGGCCAGTTATAGTAATCTTTTTCCAGTTATAGTAAAGCCCTGTCCTGTGCTGAACTCAGGGTAATTCTGCTGAACAGAAGAGAGGGTTACAGAATGACCAAGACTTCTTTTACATTGCAGAGCTTATGGAAAAATGTATAAGAAAGGGACTTTTACCTGCAATCTAGAAATAAAACATTAGCAGAAGCATTCTGTACCTTTCCCTGGTTCAGCAGTTTTCAACCTATGGGTCGCGACCCCGACGGAGTAGAATAACCAAAACACACGGGTTGCCTAAAGCCATCGGAAAATATTATTTATTTGGATATACAGTTTTGAAGTAGCCGCCAAAATTATTTTTTGGTTTGGGGCCACCGCAACATGAGGAACTATATTGAGGGGTCATGATATTAGAAAGGTTGAGACCGACTGCCCTGGTTGCTATTTGAAATGTTATTTTTAAACATGTGATCTTTGTGTGTTTCACAACTTTGTATCCATTTGAAATGATTTCTATTTTTCTGATAAGGAATTTTTATCAGCATCAGGAGTATCTCCAATATGTGATTCTTAATACCAATTAAAATAAAAAGCAGATTATTGTTTTGATATGAGTTGCCTGAGTTCAGCTTCAGCATGGCTAACGATGATGACTTGGTGGGGGTCAACATATATGTGGAGAACTTTACCGCCCCTGAATGCTTTAACCAGCACTGCATTCCAGGCAGTCATGAGTCTACAACAGGTTTGCTAGTTCACATTTGTCCAAAGTATACAATAGATACCTCAGTTTTCTTCTTTCGAGACCTAGCTCCTTGGTTCTTCATCTGTGCCTGTAGAAAGCATTGGTCCTAGGAACAAGGTTTCTTACATCCAATGATGTCCCCGAAGAGAATGTCTCAAAAGTAGTAATGCGGTGAGTTCATGATTACCAAGGCCAAGGCGTACAAAACAGTAATAGGTACAGATATTTCTAATGATAGCTGGATTTCAGAAGTCATGCACAAGATCCTTGAATGCATAGAGGATTATGACTCTCTGAAATTGTGTTGGAAGTAGTAGCTTCGTGTTTTTTGCCCCTTTCAGAGAAAGATTTTCATTTTTATCGTCCTGACTTGCCTTTTCTTGGGGCTAAGTGCAGCTAATGAGCCAATCTGAGAGAATATTCAAGCTCCCCATAAACAGCTCCAGAATACAGGGCCAGCAGAGATCTTGTGTTGCCACCATAATTAGGCATTTCACAGTTGCAAGGAAGGATACTCTTCATGTGTTTCTTCATTTCAAACAGCAGCGAGGCACTAGAGACTATTAGAGAAAGAATTCAGGGAAAATTGTTTTGCTTAAGTGTCTAAGCCTTTGAGAATGTGCAAGTTCTGAATTCTTATGCCAAGCCTAATGTAACAATAAAAGAAAATAAAATGTAGATGAAAATATATTCAAGTAAGGGTCATGTGGGGACTTGGGGTGGCTGCTTTCCTTGTTCTCATTCCATAGTTCAGGGCCAGAAACCCTGTCTCAGCAGTACCTGTTGATCATGGATCTGTCAGTCATTTACTTGCCCTCAGACTTTCTCACGTTCTTCTAAGTTTGTTTAAGCCAACCTCCACTGCAGATATCTGTTTATCAAGTAATCATGTATCTTCAAGATGTGTATATTTAGTGGCATAAAGTTGTGCATAATTTAATCTTATAATTTAAAAATTTAATTTGTGCCTGTATTTATAACTTCTTTTTCATTTCTATGTTGATTAGTCGCATCTTACATCATTTTAAACAACAAACGCAAATACAGCTAGGTTCAGTTGATGATGTATACTAATTTTAGCTGTCTTATCCATATTTTGTCAGGTAGTCCTTTCCTTCTGTTTTCTTATTCAGCTTACTTAAGAAAAAACTTTATGTAGTCCCACAGTTAATTTTGAGGCTTTCTTATTTCCTAAAATTTCCATTTGAAATTTCACACTTTTTTCACACATCATTTAGATTTTAGATACAAATTTTGACATGCACTGCTTTTATAATATACATCTAGATAGTTTATAGTTTCCTCGCTAAGAGACTGTTTGCTGACTATGGTTTCCAAATTGAAAAATTGTATTTATTAATTTTAATTGCAATGTTTTGGCTTTTCAGATTAAGAAGTGTTGTTTATATATATCCTATCTGGGAAGTTTTATTCTTGTTTTTAGGCAGTGTAGTGTATTTTGGATTTCTGTAAAAAATCTGTATTTTAAAATGCTGCAGTAGAAATTACAATTTTATTGCTTGAGTTATTAAAACTACTTTTACCTTTAATTATATTATATTTTGAAATATAGATCTCTAAAAGTTTTAATATCTTATGATGACTGATTTCTGTTTTATTCCTCGAATTCTTGGGACTTATGTTTTCTCCTGGGTTGTTTGACTAAACTCAACAACGTACAGTTCTAAGAAGTTTGAAATTACTGTGGGATCCACAAAACAGAAAGTAGCTAATTGATACTGGGTAACTTTCTACATACTCAAATATGTTTCTTTAAAAAAATTGAACTGTTATCTATAATTTTTACAAAATCTGGCCCAACCATTAGAAAAAGAATGATTCTCTGACTTAGAGGGAATTCAAATCTTATTAATGTTATT
>PVJA010006403.1:23521-73572 GCA_004027025.1 Myocastor coypus
TGCGCCACCACGCCCGGCCATTGAACCCAGGTTCTACCACTGAACTACATCTGTAATTCCAGAAAGTTTTGTTAGAATTAAGTGTTGTTCCGTTGACTGGGTGGAGACTTCTTTTACTCAAAAGGCAATTTCAAAGTTCATAGAAATGTCTTTGTATTTACAGAAAGTGTATGAATTCTGGCACTGGAATTCAAGCCCACCACTGCTGGAACATGATCCCTCCCTTCATGGCTCAAATAATTTGACCTTTTTACAGGATCTGGGACTCCAAGTGACTTTTGAAATCAGTGCTCATTTTCAGCATTTCAAGACAGTTAGTCTATTCTTCTTCAGTATGAGAAATAGAATTCTGTCATATATGACACTAAGAATTTAGTTTCTTTTGAATTTGAATAGGTAGATCTCTATGTGTTTGTTCTTCCTATTTTTGCTTCCATTGAAGTTATGGGAGTATGGCCTATTCATTTCATTAAGGATTCATAAAGGAAGTTTAAAAATTGAGTCTATTCACAGTCCAGTGTCATATCACAACTGTGAGGCCACGGTATGGTTTTGGAGTTTGTCTGATTGCATATAGATGCTCTACATTTCTTAAATTTGCAATAAAAATTTTTAGAAGCTGGTTTAAGAGAGAAGATAATTAAGATCATTATTTTAGTGTAATTTGAAAGAGATGTCTAACAGAAACCTTGGTACCCTAAGCACCATGCTCTCATAACTATGTTTATTATGTCTTTCACAGTGTTGGCTTGCCAAAAGGAAATACTTCAGTAATGCATTAATGTACTTAATGAGTAAACTAGCATTCTAGAATCTTCTGCATGCCTATTATTTAGCAAAATTAAATATAATATGAATTTCAGAACTTATTCTCAATAAAATAATAAAATTATAAGTGTCTTTCTGGTCATAGAGAAAACTTACAAGATTTAAAAAATATAAAGGTATTTACATGCTATTTGCTTTGAGTTAACAAGCCTAACCAATGAAGACATATTCTAAAAATCTAGCTAACCAATATAGACATTCCCATCACTTTACCACTGTCTGATTCTACATTTCTTTTTCATTTGATCTTAGATGAAATCAACTTATCAAGTCCAATAAGATACAATTAATGGTTACCTATTGAAGTGGGTTTGGACTGTTTAAACTTTGCCACATTATCTCCTGACCTCCATGTCCTTTGTATTATTTTTCAGCATAAATTTTTGAGTAGTGTTAGCTTGAAAGTAAGTAGGAACTGAAAGATTAACTTAAAGGTGCTCATAATAATAAACTGCTCAAAAGTAAAAAAGCATAGCTTTACGTGGCTTAAAGGCACACAACTACATTCCACTGAGACCTTCAAAATTGCAGTCAGTCTTTAGTACTCTCCAGCTTAACACAGAATCTTACTTACTGTCAGGTAGCATGAAGGATCATGAGAGGCAGTAATTTACCTCTTCATGAGAGAAATACTTTAATCAGGTTTTTACCTGATGTAGTTGAGCTTACTTTAGAGTCAGGAAATCATACCTTATTCCCTTTTTTTTTTTTTTTTTTCTCAAAATATTATCAACTCTGTATGGTATCCATAGTTGATGTCCATATGACAGAAGTAAAAATTTGACTTTTCCAAAGTATTATTCAAGTGAATAAATCAATTATTGAGAGTTGTAGATAGAAGAAAGATCACTTGCAGATCTTGGCCATGTTTTTTCCGTGGCTTCTGCATTTCAAGTCATGTGGCGGTCATTGTACTTGAATACTGTGTGAAAATGTAAAGCAGATAACTAAGGATTAAAGATTTAAAGAGTAAAATGCTGTTTTTGTCTGATTTCTGTGCCATAAATACCCAAAACAATGACTTGGAAGTTTTGGACAATTCAGTGAATATTTAAATTTAGGAAATATTAAGATCCTAAAGGTATAATAGTTACTCTATTGTATATTATATTGTTCTTTCCCTTTCCTGCTCAAATAGAAACAAAAGCTAGGATGGAGGAAAGGAGAAAAAAAGGAAGGGAAAATAAAGAAACAAACAAACAAACAAAAATAAAATAGATAAGGCAATTGTATTACTCATTTCTTGGTTAATTGAAAGGAACAGTTAGTGCTTATATTATTTGATCAATTTTTGAGGCCTACATCTTATAATCTGATCAATAATTTTGAAGACAACATTATGCAATATAATAACCATTATTAATTTCCTTTCATCTTGTTTTGAAATTGTTTTTCTTGTCTTTTTTTTTTTTTTTTTTTTTGGTACCAGGGATAGAACTCGGGATCTTACACTTGCCAGGCAAGTACTTATTCTGTTGAGCTATCTCCCCAGCCCTTTGTTTTAAAATTCTGTATCATTTTTATGATTTTATTTATTTATTTTTAATTACTTTTAATGAGAAATACCAATATGATAGCTTCAAAACATTAGTAGTACATTCTCAATAATTGACACATTGAATATTGTCCTCATAATAGTTATACAGAGCACAGGGTGTGAACATGATACATTTTCTAATCAATATTCATAAGGAAAGAAAAAAATGTTTCTCTTTGAACTGAGAGGAAGCAGATGTATACATAGTCCAATGTTCTGTAATTGCAGTGGGTTACCAGTGAAACTGGCAGTGTTGGAGGTTGTTGGTTTAAGCCTCTTACAGCTCATCATACTAATCTAGTTCTGCGTTTTATGCCTCGTAATTAAGCTTTTTGTAAAAAAACAAAACAACAACAACAACAACAAAAAACAATAGGGGCTGGGGAGAGAGCTCAGGTACAAGTGCCTGCTTGGCAAGTGCAAGGTTGTGAGTTCAAACCCCAGTCTCGCAAAAGTTTAAATAAAAAATAAAATTCATATTGTCTTCGGTCTCACTGAAATTCCTCTCCCTTGGTGCTATCACACTTGTTCCACTGTTATGCCACTTTCTGAAGGAATTCTGGAAACCCTCTTTCATCAGTTTCTTTCTCTTTCTCACTCTTTCTTTTTCTTTTTCTTCTTCTTCTTCTTTTTTTTTTAATGTATTTAGTACAGGGTCTACAGAACCTCACTATCTAGATTGGACTCTTAAGTGTTGGGATTACAGGTGCGTGCCACCACACCCACTCTCAATCACCATCTCAGAGCACCATGTGGGTGGGGCTGGCACAGCATGCCCAGGATTGAATCCTAGCTGTTGTTTCTGCCTAAGCAGGCCCTTTAATCTGCTGAGCTATTTGGCTGGCCCTCATGAGTTTCTTAAGTTCCTTTGCCCTGGTTGTTTGGATGTTCTCAGCTAATGCACAGTGTTTCCCTTCTATGGCCACTTTGACGTTGGAGAAGAGCCTACAGTTTCATGGTGCTAGCTTCTGTGGGTAAGGAGGGTGATGCTGGCTCCCCATGGGCCCTTTCTCAGGAATGAGGATTTCTAGAGCTACCTAAGAAAGTTCCAAGAACAATGAAAGAAATGTGCTTGAAATGAGGCAGTTAGTTTTGAAGGGAATTAACAGCAATGTGTTTTTATTGTAACTTTTAAGAATTCAACACACTATTGTTCGCTCAACCATTGTTTTGAAGCTTTCTTAAATTTTATGAAAGTTTTCTTTGTCAGTACCATAGCAATAGATTTTAGTGAGATAAGATCTAAGTGTAGGGAGAAAATTTTCAAAATGCAGATATACCAAAATCCTGTACACAGATTTTGTATCTTAGCTGTTTTGCTCTTGATGCAGAGATAAAATATCTGACACCAAGAAAAAAGGAAAGAAACATTTCAGTCCATAATCTGCTGGCTCCATGGCAGAGTGACACATGGAAGAGAGCTGTAACAGTTCATGACGGCAAAAGCAACAGAGCAAAGCAAGGAGTGAGGGAGCAACCTCTTTGCCTCCATTATATTGTATGCAGAGGTATAGCCCTTAAGCCCAGCATTGGACCATGAATCAATCACAAACTCTAGAAGCCCAGACATAACTGTATGAGGGGGTGGGGGGATCACATCTGGACACAAACCACAGCACTATATATCAAATCTTTTGAAAATAACTTATAATCATTTTGGACTGATTGTATCACTAAGAAATCTCTGGAAGAGTTCTTTGGAGTGGTTGTTCAACCAAGCCTTTAAAGAATGCTTATGACATGTCAAGCTTTGTAGTAATATAAGCATGTAAACAGCATTATGGAAACTAGTATGCGTGAATGATCCTGCAGAATGCTTTACTCCCACTCTAGCTCTGCTATACATAATTTACATAACTTCTATTCTTTAAAGAACAAAACTGGACCCGCCTATATCTCCTGAAGAAGGACTGTGCTTGTGCTAGTCTTTTGCAGCATTAGTTTTATTTCCTTTCTTATGTCGTTTATAACCTAAAAAGATAACTCCATCAGTCTGGTTGTTTGTGTATTTATACAAAATTCCATATCCTTATTTGCAGGCTGGGATGCTGGAATTCATGCCTATTGTTGACAGCAAATTCAATAAGCATCTTTAGTGCTTTTTCAGTACTGTATCTTTAGCAGGAAAATGAGTTTTGGAGCATTGCATTTTTATTTATTTGTTTGTTTGTTTATTTATTTATTGTTGCTTACTGGTCAGATTTAACAACAAAGATTGTATTTCTTTCCCCCTGCAGATGTACATCCAGACAACAACACTCACGGTCTCCATGAGTTTAAGTGCTTCAGTGTCTCTGGGAATGCTCTATATGCCCAAGGTTTATATTATAATTTTTCATCCAGAGCAGAATGTTCAAAAACGCAAGAGAAGCTTCAAGGCTGTGGTGACAGCTGCCACCATGCAAAGCAAACTTATCCAAAAAGGAAATGACAGACCAAATGGGGAAGTGAAAAGCGAACTCTGTGAGAGTCTTGAAACCAACAGTAAGTCATCTGTAGACTTTCAGATGGTCAAGAGCGGGAGCACTTCCTAATAGATGTACGTTTAACATTCTTCTACTGGTCTTGGGGAATGTGCTGCATGGTTCTAGAGGCAAAGTGATACCAACACACTATGCCACATCCACCAGGTCAGAACCACTTGGCAAGATGAATGGGTGTTCTTTCGAATATGAAAGCACTCAATGTATCTCTTGCAGAGCATGACCCTTAGGTCTTTCCTTTAAGCACTATAGAGCTTCAGGTTTGGAAATATCTTCCACTTATAAACTTCTCTTTCATCAGTTAGAAACTATTCTGCATTTATTTATTCACTATTAACTTCTGCTTAGAATTATAATAGATTATTACTATTTATGGAACATACTGCTACAGCTTTTATGCAGATAAATGGTGCATTACTTGAGGATTCAAAAAAATTAGGAGAACTAACTAGTCACATGTAATAAAGTCACAAAAATTATTGTTTTGCCCCAAGAGACCTTTATTTTTAGTTTTCTTTCTTGAATATGTTGAGATATTTAGAGTTGTTCTCTGAAAGCTTCATGAATCTGAAAAGAGAATCCTTCTTACACCCAATACCTTTATTCTTTCTTCTCACCTACTTTTCTCTGTTGTCCACCCTAGAGACAGTGCATAATAGCACTGACCCAGGTTAATCCAGTAGGATTTAAATGATCTATTAAAGGCTATGCTGGTATTCATGAAAAAATAGCAAAGAAGAACATATTATAAAATACCAGAAATATGAATATACAAAAGTTATAAATTTTATATTAGTTGGTTCTGTAGATGAAATAGAGAAATAACTCAAAGGTAAGATTTTTACGTTAGAGTGATTTTCAATTTTGAGAATAGGACATAGGTATAAGACAAATATAACACTGGAAATAGTGCCTTTGTCTAAGAATTATTCCATGGGTTCTTATGATTATTAGAAGACATTATTCATTTTATTTGGTTTAATTAATATAGGAACTAATAACTTGCACTGGATTAATGAACCTTCCTTGTACTGATATTTCCAGATATCTAGCTTCTATTCTACTGCTATATAAATAGAACTAACCTCAGAGAGTTACCATAGATTAATTAGAGTAATTGTCTTCAATCATTGTCAGACTGGAATCACTGACCACAGAGTCTCTGGAAAGACGGCCTTAGGATCAGTAACCGCAAAGCCAGTTATTTTTAAAGAAAGAAGGCTTACGAGAGCTCACGCTTTCCACTGTTCACCTTTCTACCAGCTTGCAATCCTGTGAAACTGTAAAAGGCAACCTAAGGAAAGGTTTCAGCAACAAATTGTTATAATCATCTTTCATTATCGGTGAACAATGTTCTAATAATGAGCCTATTTTGGCTCTTAGCAAAAATGAATTATATATTCTTAAAGGCATCAGAGAAGAACGGTTGTGTTTTGAGGGTAAATTTTTGTCTATTTTCTAACTTGGAAGCATCAATATTACAAATTAAAAGCTACTGTAGGATTCCAATAAACTAATCCTGGCAATGATACATTGTGAATATGGGCCCTTCACGGTATGATTCACCAGTCACTGTACCTATATTTTAGTAACAGTTATGAAACTTTATATCATGCAGTTTCAAATGGAACTACTGAACTTACAGTGAAATAAATACCACTCATCCTGAAGTCACAGATGGAAAGGGTGGAGAAAACAAGTGAATAGCCCTATTTACCTTTCAGAGAACAAATAGTATCCTTCACAAGAAAAATTTCCAGCGCTGTATTGATAAGGATTAATCTCATAGTTTTGAAATAAGACTCAAGCCTTTCCTATTTTCTTTCTATTACTTTTTGTTGATGTTGAAATGGAAATTATATAGCATGCAGTCATTTCTCTATTTTCTGCAAAATAAAAATGAAAGATTTCAAACATGAGGACTATTTGGAGAATAAGTCTATAATATTCTGGAGTTGTTAAAACTTTCCTTTTAAAGGCAAAATGAAGTTGAAAAGATGAATCAAGATAATGTCAGTTACTGCTGAGTGAAGGCTAGACTGTACGTAGACATTCTAGTACATCTATCTTACACAGGAGTTTCTTAGGTTTCAATAAATCTGGCCCAGTTAAGGTGATAAGAATGTATACACTCAAGAGAGACTGTGTGAGATATTCACTCACGTCTATACAGTCCCACTCCAGGCTCACCACTCTTTTCCTTTGCTAACTTATATGGCTGCCCTATGATGAAAATGTATATTTCTGTGCTTTATAATCAGGTCATAATTCTGCATATGACAGTCTGTTAAGAATTCTGAAATATGTGTTATAGGCTTTTTTTGGTTCACATTACCATTAATACATATATCAGTGTTTACAATTTACTAAAGAACTTTCTTGAAATCACAAAGCCTTTTAAAAATGTTCATATGATTAATAACTTAAACACAATTTTCTCCTCCAAAAATGTACGCTAAATCTTTCAAACTAAAATTAAATATATATAGCCCTATTGCTATGCTCTGTTACATCCTACCTCCAAAATTTCAGTAAATCACCATTATGTGGATACAAAAATAGTTACGTGCAATACAGGCTTTTGTGGGCTATCAATCCATCACAGTATAAGTGTTAAGGCATTATTTCTACTTTAAAAAATAAGATTGGTCTGTAGTTACTAAAAAAAGAATATTTTAAAACTCAAACATTATTGTTTAGTGTTCCTTTTTTCTATTTTAATGAATGAAAGATTTAACTCTTATGGCTATAATCTCATTGTTGAGATTTTTTTCTTCCTAAACAAATAGCTATGTATCTAAATACATACACACATTTTTTCCTGTATTACGAGTCCCTCGATGTGAAGAAGCTCCATAGTATGAGATTCAACCCTGAATATGCTTCATTAATGCTAGAAATTAGAGTCACATGGTGAAGATATTTTTACGAATTTAAAATCTGTATGGAATAAATAAAAGCAATGTAAAGTTGCAAAGCAAATCAATTTGCTGAATTTGCAAAATGCTATGTTCTACGTGAGAGAAGATACTGCTGATTCAGAGCAGCATGAGGAGGGAGTGAGAAATACCACTGGCATATATGAATTTTTCCAGTTGTTCCCAGTTAGCTAATGCTGTACACGGTTTTCCTTAAGCTATGCTCATGAATAAGTCATGAAAAGAGCCGCTTCTAGAGGTAGATCTGCTTTTACTGTTTTACATGAACACAATGCACAAAAATTCATTCTTGCTGTATTTAAAAATTAATTTCCACATAACCACTTTTTTACCACTGTAAATATGTTTTCTATTCATTTATCTGTATACCTTGAATCCATTTGGTTCAGCAATGTTATTGAAATAAAGATTCATGCAGGATATTTTCTATTCTGTTTATATTTTGTAACTGGTTTCTTACCAGGTAAATTTACCTGTTTCCAGAGATTAGTTTTTCCTTTTCTAAACAGTGGAAACATAATATTTTTCTGTGTGAATCATGACCTCATTTATCAATACTTACTTTATGTCAATCACTTTTTGATAAAGATTTTTAAATTTTTATTTATTTTTAATTTTTTTTCTTGTTTCAGAACTTTTGTTTGTTCATTTATCTATTTTTATGGCCAGCTCAGCCTGTCCTGAGGGCAGAGCTGGAGCAGCATGTGGTGCCAGGGATCGAACCACAGTCCCTGCAGCAGCTTAAGCTTTCCTAAGCAGGTGCTTTAGACCACTGAGCCATCCTGCCGGGCCTGTCAATCACTTTTAATAGTTCAAAAAACGGAATAATGACACTTTGAAGAGCTAAAAAACCTTAAAGATAGCATGGTTCTTAAAGGTAGTCTGATTGAAATTGCCATATGCTAAGTGGCATGCTCAAAGTAACATTGTGCAAGGTCTTCTGAGCTCTGTCTGATTACCTTCAACCATAATCTTTCCTTGTTACAATCCATAAATCTGACATAAATTTAAATGTTGATGATAATATTGGGCAGTGAAGAAAGCTGAGTAACTGCTCATTTTCTAATTCATGATAATTCTTTTGCATCTTATTTACAAAAGTTGTATGAAAGTCTTTCAGAGATAGAGCTATAGAGTACAGACTTTTTATTCTTAGAGGGAATTGCTGAGAGTTAATTTAAAAGTATTATATAAATTGAAAGGTATGTATGAAAGCAAGCAAACCTAAATTGTTGCTTCTTTTAACACAAAACAAGTGCAACGAATGTGTTACATTTTGGAAGGCCTGAACAGAAAACTTAACTTCTGTGTTTGGCTGTCCACAGTGCAAGTGTGTAATGTAGACATGTACTCTGCTTATTCTTTTACAAACACCCAATGCCGTAGACTTTTGACCATGATGAAGCAAGCCCAGAGACCTGCTTCAGTGAACTTTTTATTCATCTTGTAGGCAACACAATATAACAATATGAAGCGGAGGTCTACTTCTGTTCTACTGTGTCACCATAATAACCTAAAATGTGAAAAATATGGATAAAATAAGCAGATGTACTTTATTTGGGCATCTATTTCATAATACATGTAAAATAATGACATATCTATAAGAGTTCCTTGTGATATTTGTATTGTGATATTTGTTGAATGCAAACTTCATACAAACTTGACCTCTGGTAGAATTTTTGTGCTTATTACCAAGAAAAAGTTTTACAATCCCTAATCTTATTTGGTGTTTAATAGCTCCACAGTTTTTCAACATAGTGTTTCATCCTGCTTAGTTTAATGTATTGAAATATTGAAGTAGATACATTCGAGGTTTTGTAAATTTTGTAAGTCATTTCAGTTTTTGGATACAGGTTATTTCATTGTGTTATTCAAATATGATGACTTATGTGTATGTCAATAAATGCTCTCTAAATGTTCAAGTGTGACTTTATATTTAGAGTAGATCATTTCCAAGATTTGGCTCTCACAAATTGAGCTGCTGTAACTATCGGTGCACAGATATCACTATGATAGGATGTTTTCATTTCTTCTCGGAAAATTCCCAGTAAGGAGATAGCTGGATTGAGTGGGATTTCCAGTTCTAGTTTTTTAAGGAATCTCCATACTGCTTTCTATAATGGTTGCACCAGTCTGCATTCCCACCAGCAGTATAAAAGTGTTCCTTTTCCCTCACAGCCTCTCCAACATTTGATGTTGGTTGTTTTCTTTATGATAGTCATTCTTTCTCGGGTGAGATGGTATCTCAGTGCTGTTTTAATTTTCATTTCACGAATGGCTAGTGATGTAGAGCGTTTCTTCATGGATTTGTAGGCTTGTTGAATTTCTCAACAAGTATGTGTTCATGTCAAATGTACGTTTCTGGATTGAGTCTTTAAATTTGGGGACCCTAATGCCTTTTAGTTCTTTATAAATTCTAGATAAAAGACCTTTGTCTGATTACTTATTGGTAAAAATCTTTTGGAACTTTGATGTCCTCTCACTCTGATGATAATTTCTTTTGATGTGCAAAAACTTCGCAGTTGGAGGAGGTATAAGTTGTTGATTCTTTCAATTGTTAAATGTGAAGTAGAATATTTTGTTTTTATATCTCTAATACTAATATGATGTGTTTTGCTACATAATGTTACAAACAGAAATATTAAATATTAATTTATTTAATTATTTGTTTTTTAAAAAAATATTTTCTTGTGTATTTAGATGAAGCCAACGCTCAGTAGAATAAGCACTTGCCTGGCAAGCACAAGGGCCTGAGTTTAATCCCCAATTACACAAAATAAATAAATAGATAGATAGATAGATAGATAGATAGATAGTTAAATAAATAAAAAAATAGATGAAGCCAAAACAAACTCTAAATAGTATTTAGAATGAATATGCCTCATTGCTTACAAATGTATTTTGTAGTTGATATGTTACCATGTTAAACTCTAGACACCAAAATAATTGTTTAATTTTAAACAAAAGTTACATTCATCTTCAAGGCCTAGAAATTTGTAATTAGCTCTTTGGCACGGGGTGGTGGGTAGAGGTATTAGACCACATATACAGATTCAGCCTATTGGCTTAGATTGGAAAATTTTTCTCTTACATTTTGTGTTTTATATTCCTTTGTTTTAGACATATGGGAATCTGTTAGCAAAATACACACTTAAATGGAATTTCATCTAACCATTAATATTAGAAATTTTACATTTTAATTTTCTGGTAAATATACATGTACCATACATGAGACTATCAGCTTCTATATGTTAAATTTGTTTCTGCATCTTTTTTATGACAATAAGATTTCTATTATATAGTTTAAAATTTATCAGCACCTCTTATAAAAACTGAATATCACATATCAATGTTATTGCAGTATCTGAAATTTAAAATTATGTTAATTTATTATTTATTATTATATGACATTAATTTTTCCTAATTTGTCTTAACAGCCTCCTCTACTAAGACGACATATATCAGCTATAGCAATCATTCAATCTGAAACAGGGAAATGATCCAATCTCAAGAAATATGGTATGCAATCTTAAGAAATGAATACAAGACAATGAATACTTATTCCTGGAGATCTCCATAGACTATGATCAATCATATCAATAGTCGTGTAAGGAACAAAAATTATACGTGAGCCAAAAGTACCAATAACAGGAGTGAAAAAAAAAAACCCGATTATACAATACAACAATGAGTGTCAAGCTAAAATATTGCTTACTCATGAGCAATTTTAAAAAATCACAAAAGGAAAAATAATGTTAGCTTGTGAAAAAAAATGCTGTTGAAATAAACCATGTCTGATGTTATTCTTGTAAGTATTTTTCTGTGATTGTGAGAACTCCCATTCCTGTCCCACCTTGTTCAACTTGTATAAGACAATAAGTCTGTTTCTTGTAATGGCTGACCGGATTGAAACACTGGGTTGTGATAAAAATAAATGCAATGATTGACGCATGCAATTTTTATACAAATAATTTATTTCTAATAATAAAGGAATGTTTTGCAAATGTTGAGAGTTGTTTCGTTCCACTTTTAAAGCAAGGGAAATTTCTTTTCAGTTGGCACTTTGGCTGCTATTTTGCTCTTTCCTGGTTTAAAAGGAACTACCACTTTCTTAAGAAATGTGTTTCTGTGCATTTGTGTGCATTGAGGGAAACTGCTTTTTATTCTTTCATAAAAGATATGATTTGTATAGGATTCGACGAATATTTCTAGATTTTTTACAAGAGCTTTCACAATAACTGCTTCTTTTCTGAAGAATAAAGAAATCATTGGAGTAAATTAATTTAGGTTAATATAATTGACAGACAATGAGTTAGATTTTACTTCAGAGAATGTAATGTGAAAATAATCAAGTAAAGCGTAGTGATATTGCTGAAATCCTGTTACATTTTTAATTGAAACTTTTTACACAAAGAAATATACCCTGGTATGTGGTATACTTTTTCCTACCTGAGCCTTGTAGTCACTGAAATTGCTGAAGTAATGGGCCTTACCCAGGGTATTTTTTAAAGCATAAAATTAGCATATTTATTCCCTTGCCATCACTAAAGAAACCACAGTTCAGATAACATGTCAATGCTTTCTTATTTTCCAAATAGAAACATTTATTGGTTCACAGAACAATATCATTAAAGAGAGAGGAAACTGAGAGTCTATCTCATACTAATAAACCATGCCAGAATGGATCAAAGGAGCCTGATAATGGCTTTCAAATCTATTACCACTTTTGTCTTGGGCTCTGGTATGTCACACGATCCTGAACATCAATCATATCAATGGGTGTAGCCAGTCATTTGCTTAGTAGATGATCTCTCCGCTGGGGTAGCTTGGATGGCTCATTGAACTTCTAAATAGACATAAAGACTTAGCTGTGCTCTGTAAACTAGATGTTAACAGTCACTGTTTAATCGAGGGGGTTGACATAGCATAGTACAGGCTCCTTCCAAATAGGATTACCTTTCCTAGAGTTCTATGAAAGACAGACTGTTGAACACGGAAGGAAATGTGTATATATTATATTTTTTCCTAAATAACATATGTCCTTTTTAGATAATATTTCAATCAGAGTAAGGATATTATTTTCAAGTTCTTGGATAACCTGAATTACTGATAATTTGTGAAACCTTACCATCAAGTTCTTGAACCACTTACATCTGAGTGTACCTTTCCAGATGGGATTCAGACTAAGCAAGACAAACTAGTACTGGACATTTGCTTTCCTGAACCATGTCGTCCAGTACCACTAACCATACTGAGAGGTAATTATGATTTTAAATTTTGCATTGATATTGGAGTTTGAAGTGGTTTATAAGATTTTAAGCTAAATCTCCATATGTTTAACTGAGAAAACCATCTTTTACAGTTCTTGCATTTCATAGAATAAAATTTACCCATATTTTCATGCATTTATTGAGTCCAGTTGGGATAAGTGGATGTGACAAGGTAATGGTGAGAGCAAACTCATGCCAAATGTGTGTTTTCATTGTCTGGTTCTTGTTATTAACCTTTTTATTTTGTGGTTTGTCAGAAGAAAAATAACATATTGCAGATTAATTTTGACGTTACAAAATTGTTCTGCTTATTTTAAACTTACTGGTGAGCTAGCTTAGTTTATTATCTTTGTAAAGATGTGAAACTTGTACTTGTTTGGTGTTATACAAAATTTCATTTAACTCATAGTAGAGTGTAATAATAATAATGATTCTTGTGGGTTTGCACAAATCAATCATCCTTTATGAGGCTATCTCAATGGGAAGCATTCTGTTAATGAAACTTCCACTGTCCTAATCCAGTGTAAGCAAATCTCCCTCACTTTAACAGTAGGAGTTCGAGAATTCTGACCTTCACTGTGGCTATTTTCTCAGGGGTTTTATGAGGGCTTGAAGGAGGTCCTATAAGCTGGGACAATGGTGTATCATGTGGGAAGGATTTAGCATGTGCTCCGCAGCAGTTTACAAGACTTAATTCTCTAAAAGGACTGCTGTGTCGTATAGATAAGCAGATGCAAAGTTGCATGAAAAAGTATAATATTATGTTCTTTAGAATTGACCTTGTGTTTTATTCTGGACAAGAAATGTCACATCTAATCTCTGCATGCCAGAAGGAATGCTAAAAATGTAGCCTTGGGTAACATTAGGCAAATGTCATTTGCAGAGAATGAGAGATTTATTAGTGTGACCTTGGGCCAAATCTGACCTTACTAAGGAAGGAAAAACTTATAATAGCTGGTAATACTTGAAGTTATATAAATGAGTGATAGTCGACTTGCCATAAAGTAATTTTGTTTTTAAGCAAAACCAACAAACGTGAGAATGAGCGTTGGCACATAAATAGGACCTGGAAGATAAACTTAATTTTTACTGTTTTATCAAAGTTTTTATAGAAAACTTAACATTTCAAATAAAAATATATTAATTTTTATAAAAATTGCCTTATTAAAAAGTCTAACTAGCCGGGCATGGTGGCGCACGCCTGTAATCCCAGCACTTGGGAGGCTGAGGCAGGAGGATCGGTGTGAGTTCGAGACCAGCCTGGGCTACCACAGTGAGCTCAAGGCCAGCCTGAACTGCATAGTGATACCCTGTCTCAAAAAAGACAAAAAAAAAAAAATAAAAATAAAATAAATAAATAAATAAATAAATAAAATAAAAAGTCTAACTAGGACAAGAAATTTTTGTCATTCATGAGTTATTCCTCCTTTAACACCAAATTTCAGATTATTTACCAGGAGTCTTTGACAGTTCATAACTATATTAGCTACTATTGATATTTTATTCAGTTACCAAACTGAAGACATAAAGTTTTAAAATTCTATTATGTAACCTTGTGAATTTTCCTTATTTTCTTAAGTCGACGCTCTTTAATATCGTACATTAATCCATCTTCTAAGATGAAACGACCAAAAGGAAGATTGAGGTTGCATAAAGAATGACTCAGAAACAACACCAAGTTATGAACCACTCTAATTGTATGTAATAATCTTTAGGAATGCTTCTGCTTGCTTCAATATTAGTGTCATCTAACAAATATAAGAATGAGAAAAAATTGCCATTAGTTGGAAAAAAAGGTTTCTGTAAAAAGAAAGTACTACAACTTTGAATCGTCAGAAACTTTGATTTCTGCTTGGAAAGTGTCATAATTCAGAGGTAATAGAAAAAAATTGAAATCACATATTTTAATTTAAAAATTAATTTCTATATTCTCTATTATACATTATTCCCTTTAAACTTTTAGTATCATAATGCTTAGCTATGTTGTAGTTTGGCAACATTGCTTTTAATTTAATCTTTCATAGAGCACTTATGATATTTTTTTCTGTTAAGCTCAGTCTGTTATCAATATAAAGTAGCCTATCACATTTTCATTTACATATGTATATTTTGAAAAAGAAAAAAGATGGAGAAAAAATAATTTTTTGAATTAAATGTTTTCTATTTGTCTACTGCTTAAGTAGTTTTGGTAAAGGTAACTGACAAATAGGTTATTACAAAGCCACAAAGTGCCAAGTGTGGAGGGGAGCCTGTGAAAAGCTTTGAAAGAGCCTTGTGGTGCTGAGAGGGGAGGAGAGGGTGACCCAATTATGGAAACAAGGAATAAAAATGAGCAGTGTGATTCTTTTCTCTCCTTCAAGAATTTTAGTTAACAGAAACTGTACGTTATAAAGAAAGGGAAGAGTTTCTCATGGACACAATATGGTATTTTAATTTTGGGTTATTTAGAAATCAATATTCCTGAAAAATAAACAAGAATGTATCAACATAAAGTGTATGATATTCTCCATAATCTAGATAGAGCCTCCACCTCAATGTGCTATTTGTAATTCATGATTAACAAGTGATTTTAAGCAATTTATTTTTCTCCTCCAGAAAACTATTAAATGCAAATGTGATTTTTTAACAAGTAGTATGAAATGGTAACAGAAAACATTAGAAACGTTGCAAAATTTCATGAAACAAATTTGATGGAAATTCAACAATGGTTGCTATATTGCATAATGTTGAACATAATGTTTTAGGTGGTAAAGTAGATGTCTTGTCTGTGAATTATGTCCCATTAGAGGTAAAGTATAAAATAGTTTACTTACCAATGAATTATATTTCATTAGTTCTATTCAGTAGAACATAGAATGGCTTTGAAAGTGAAGGAAAATGTTAGTATTGAGGAATTACTTGGGAAGAAGTGAAAACATCTCTTACAACAAAGACAAAATCAATAAATACTCAACTCATTACCTAATAAAGGAAAAAATAGGATGTTAATATTAGTCCAAATATATTGTTGGGATAAATAAAAGGGAGTTTGATTCATAACTCATTTAATGTTTTGTGACATGATAGGCCATAAAAACTGAGAACTTTTTTACATTAAACAATCATTATTTGAATTTTTATTGCATAATAGTCTACTAATTAATTGTTGTACCTAGGATTAAAAAATAGTTGCATAGTTAGGAATTCAAGTGCATCTTGTGCAAACAGAACAATCATTAATATATTTTGCCAAACTTTATATTTTGGTGAATTTCTCTGATAAAAGAGATGTTTCATTGCTTTACTTGTTGTAGTTACATGAATTGTATTAAGAACATCTAAATCATAAGCTACCTGAAATAACATGGAAAAAATCAAGTTAATAATTATGACGCTCTAGGATGCAACTTTATTTTTTTTTATTTTTTATTTTTTATTTTTTTTGTCTTTTTGAGACAGGGTCTCGCTATGTAGTTCAGGCTGGCCTTGAGCTCACTTTTTTAGCCCAGGCTGGTCTCGAACTCACATTGATCCTCCTGCCTCAGCCTCCCAAGTGCTGGGATTACAGGCGTGAGCCACCATGCCCAGCTTGCAACTTTATTTTGATGATTCTTTGCTATCTTCTCACAGTATCTCCATTTTAGAGGCAGGACTGTATAAAATATGCAGAATAATTTATGAATTTGTAGTTACACTTGGGTAACAGATTCCTATCTGGCTATTCCACTAATAATTTTTAATATTTGGACTTTTTGTCCTCGTGTGTCATCTTTTGTAGTATTTTTTCTCCCTTTTTGTGGTATATTACTCTAAAGGAGGAAGTCTGCTTTAGAAGAGTGTCCCTGAAGAAGAAGAAAAACAATGGATAATTTACTTCATCTCCATGAAGTTCTTCAGTTTGTCATTGTTTATCAGTCCATACCTTTCCTAAAAGAGCCTCTCCGTGTGCCACTTAAAAGAGCAATAGCGAAGAAGGCTTCCCAGTGGAAGGTGGAGAGGAAAATAGGTATGGGAAGAGGCGCTCTGCTTTCCAGAAACATCCTGGAGTTGAATGCTCGGCATCCACCTCCAGTTTGCTTGCACCCTTGACTCTGTAGAGCAGTGTAACGGTGAGTGTAGGGTTAGGGATTCCCTCCATATGTAAGGAACCTGTTTTCTGAATGATATACTAGAAACTCTAGTGTGTATCTTTTGATCTTTACAATCTACAACAAGCAAAGAGAGGCAGTCTAAACATGACAAAATGATGAAATAGATTAAATACGGTTTATTTGCGGTTTTGTTTCTTGCATTTTTCCCCTCATAATATTGTCTAATGTCTTATATCTCTTGCCAGTGATACTGAAGTGAGTTGTATCTTCAGGGTACCCTCTGGGTACTGAGATCTACTTTTCCAACTTTCTACCTTTTGGCTCATGGGTACTTTCTTCTGTTCTCATAACTCAGCCTAAAATAACTTTTTTTTGTTAAACCTTTTTTTCTTTCCTACACACAGGTATCTCATGGAGACATATCAAAGATCTCTGGGGGAAATGCTACAACTGGTTTTCCAATAAGAAATTATTTATTTATTTATTTTATTATTATTTCTTTAAATTTTATTTATTTTTTTCTTGTTTCACCCATTGTTATGGCTGGCTCAGCCCGCCTCAAGGGCAGGGCTGGCGCAGCATGTGGTGCTGGGGATCGAACCGCGGTCCCTGAAGCTGCCCAAGCTTTCCCAAGCAGACGCTTTAAACCACTGAGCCATTCCGCCGGGCCCAATAAGAAATTATTTAATTAAAAGACAATCATTCATGTTTTTTTCAAAAACTACTAGGCATCTACTGTGTTGCAGACATTCTGTAGGCCTTGAGAATTTAACAACGGATAAGGAAACAATAATGAGAAATCCCTGACATGATATTTATATTTCTGCATAAGAGCAAATAAAAATATAAATACAGGTTTTATTATTCAGTGATAAATGATGACAATAATAATAAATCATGGTGAAGCATAGAAAAAGTGTTACAAAGTAACATTGTGAAGTAGAGTATAGTTGAAATTTTGGTTTGCTTGGCTGGGAAAGACGGCACGTGTGTGATGAGTGATGTGTGTACGCAGCTTGCTGGGCAAGTGAACTTCAGGCCAGGGGAATGAGGAGGCAATCCTTGAGGGAGGAGCTTGCAGGTGAACGGGATTAGGAGAGGATTATGGAATTTGTTAGTGTCTCCTAGGTCCTCGAATTTGCTCAGAGGTGTAGAGCGCCCTTTTAAGATTTTTAACAAAGAAATTACCTGATACATCTTAATTTTAAGTGAGTACTGCTGATTTAATGCTAAGATAAAACTGGTGTCCAGGAGTCGATGGCAGAAACACTAACTCCCATTAGAAGACTTTCTTAGATGATTCGGTCTGGCAATGAAAAAGACAGAGATGCAGAGTGGTTAGAGTGGGGAAATTTTGACAGATGACCCGACTGAATTGCTGATGAGCTAGATAAATAAGTAAGAGAGAAAAATGATTCCAGCATTTTAGATTTGAGCAACTGAAAGCACCATATTGTTATTTATGAGGATAGATGGTGTAGACTCTGAGAAGCAGGAGTTCAGGGCAAAAAATCACTAGACATAAATGTCAAAGTTCTCTTGCCACTTGGTCCTCTGTATTTGCATTTTAAAAGATGCACAGGTTATTGATTAGTGTAACTACAGAAACCCTGGCCTGAATTTGGGAACAGAAAACATGAAGACAAATTTTTGTTACACCTGAGATATTGTTGGCAGGATCTTAGGCCATGTCCCTGTGTGGCCAAAATAGAATCCTTTCAATTCCTTCCCCCAGGCTAAATCCTGAGCATTCTTTTTTTTTCTTCTCTACCCACAGCCTTTATCTACCTCTAGAGCCAAATCCCAGTTCTCTTGTGGTTACTTTTAAAATGTGTTTGTTTTTGTAGTTGTTTTGTAGTTGGTACAGATATTTTCCCTGAAGTGCCTGTGAATCTTTGGGTCTATTTTTGGGCTGGCCTGGTAGCTCAGTGGACAACAGCACCTCGTTAGGCAGAGTGCAGCAGCTGGGGTTCAACCCGTGGCATACTGAGCCAGCGCCATCTGCAGGGTGCACTGAGATGGCAATTAAGACTGGGCAGGGTGGCATGCATCTGTAATGCTAGCACTTGGGAGGCTGAAAACAAGAGGTTCACTACTAGAATGGTCTAAATAGTGAGACCCTGTCCTAAACACAGAAAAAAAAAAAAAAAAAAAAACCTTATGTATTTTTAATTTATTTTTTCTTCCATTTTTCACTGAATTTTCATTCTTACAAGAAGAGTAATATAAAAATTTTTATCATAATTTTATTTTTGTAAAGCTTATTATTAACCAGGGAGAGTAATGAGACACTGAACAATGACATTTACATTAATGTTAATGGTAATGACAAATCAGTAGATTTAGAGATACGTTTTTACCCTGGGCACTAACCAATGGCCTTTTCACTGAGCTACTGCCCCAGGTCTTTTTATTTTGAGATACGCTCATTACATTGCTTAGATGGGGACTTACCATTCATCTGCTTTGGGTTCTCAGGGTGCTAGGATTACACGTGAATGATGCCACACCTGAATTTAGACACTTAGCGTATGTCACGCACTTAGCTAAGTGCTGCACAGGAGGAGGTCCTGCAGTAGCCTTGTGAAAGAGGCACTGTTGTCACCTCCTGTTAATAGCTGATAAAACTGGGAGCAAAGAATGATTAGGTCACTTGCTCAGCAGTCACAGAACACGTAAGTACAGAGCTGCAGTGTCAGAATATGTGACCTGGAAATCAGAACAAAATGCTATGGGGACCAGAAAAAGGGCCTCTAAATTTACCTAGAAAAATTGGGCTCACGGGCAGGGAAGAAGTTCTTCAAATTCTTTCAACTGGCTTTTGAAATCAGCTTACCAGGCATCACAAGTGTTTCGAGGAATGTTAGTTATCTTTTCCTAGCTTGAAGAAATATATGTGGGTTAAATGATATTTTTGAATAAATTCAAGTTACACCTAAATTTTTTAAAATGGAAAGTTTACATTTTCATTGAGCTGCTCTTAAATGTGGAACACTGAAAGTCATCTATGTACACTATAAGTTGAAATGAACACATAAGGCTTTGCCCTCATAGTGAATGGTCTGTTATATTATAATTAAAATCTTAAGTGCAATTAAAAAAAATTAGAAAACATGAAAAGACTACTTGAGGAGGCCAGCCAGTTAGCTCAGTGGATTAAAGCACCCGCTTAGGCAAACACAGGGACTGGGATTAGATTCTCAGCTTGCCATGCTGGCCCATTCCTGGGGCACACTGAGACAGCAACTGAGACCCATGTGGTGGTGCACTCCTGGAATCCCAGCACTCCGAAGGCTGAAAACAGGAGGACCACTGTGAGTCTCATCTAGGTCTGGAGACCCTGGAGACCCTGGAAACCCCATACTAGACACATTAAAAATAGAAAAGAAAAGGAAACACTGCTCAAGGGACTTACTTAAAACAATCCTAAATTCATAAAAAGTTGATCTAGTTGTATAGTTTATAATATTTAAAATAAACTTTACAGTTGCCTGTAAAAAATAAAAGAAAATAAACTTTATTCAGAAGCTCACTTAAATTGTTTGCAGATGTGCTCTTGTTACACCCCGAGGAAGGCAAGAAATGACTGTTTCTTTTATGCACTAGTAGTTTCATAGTTAGCTAGTGCATGAAGTCCTTCATAAGATCTAGCACATTATTATTATATTGTCTTCTACACAGAAAGATCATGGCCTACAAGCTTTAAAACTCAGTGTCAAATCATCTATCACTAATTAGTCGAAGAATGGAATATTACAGTCCACAGGGTTGGCTGGCACCCCTCTTAGAGCTGACTGACCTCAACCATTATTATTTGGTCTTGAATACTATCAGTACTTGCAGACTCTTTCCTGTACCCACAACTTTGCTATTGTCTGTGAGCATTCCCGAAATCTATTAAAGTGGGAAAAAAATAAAGAAACAGAAAGAATTGGTAGTGGCCTTGTGACGTTTTCCTGGCCCATGCGAATTATTCAGATCAGAAGGGAGAGAGAAGAGGGAACATTTGGCTATTCAGGTGATCCAATTATTGCTATAATGCTGAGTTCAATAATCAAATTACCAAAAAGACTTTCCAGATGTCTTATAGTTGTCCATATTTGGGTCCTGGTCAGTCCTCATCTCTATTTCTCCAACACATCCCCACACACATACAAGCATGCACAGCACCCAAGTACACACACACACACATACAAGGTAACATTAATGTTAAGTTTTAAGAAGCAAAATCTATACATACTCTGAAAATATATTTAAAATGAAAATATTAAATTTGAACATTGTTATATCTATTCATACACTGGCATTTCATAACACACATCTTCCGTGAACAAGGAAATCTTAAATAGATACTTAATGGAGCATTAAGTGTGTTGGGCAGGCCCAGGGTACTGTAATGATTTTATGGACTGTGTCAGTGCACTACAATAAAGCAGGGTCTGTGGGTTAGGCCTTCACTGTTACAAAGAAGCTGGAATAGCCTATTGTAGCAAAAATGCTCACTTTTTAGAAAGTACCTAAAAGCCAATTTACAAAGTAGACATTTTTAACAGCAATATCTATCTTCCTCTGAGGAGCAATTACTTTTTACCAATAGCAAACAAGAGAAGAATTTCCTTGTTTGTAAGTATTTAATTTCTAAGTATGTTGACTGACCATATTGATTTTACCAACAGAGCATAAATGTAGAGTATGTAACATGAGTAATAAAAACTCCACATTACTGTGTTCTTTATTGCTGCCACCTTTGAAATATGTATGTTAAAATATGTCTTAACTCAATTATGACATTAATGCATAATGATTCCTTCTTTTAGTCATTGTACATTGTGAAGTGTGCATTAAAATCCTGAATGAAATGACTCATGATGAATTAAATTAATAAGAATTTAAAGCTGATTTGAACATACAGTAAAGATGAAGTTCAGCCATACACTGGAATGGAAATATTTTCAAAGATATTTTGTTTAAAGGTTATGGGCAGGTGAATTGCTTGTCTACATGCTAAAAATGTATTTTTTTAAACTTTAATATTTTCATACATCTATTATTGCAAAGGTCACAGATAATTCTCTTTAATAGAAATCTATCACCAAATATTCTTGGTATGCTCCATTGTAGAAATTTTAAAGCTTAGTAATAATGTAAATATGAAATGATCTCTGTACCTATGAAGCTCATGGGCACCATGTTTGAGGTACAAAAATTGACAAAATAATTTGGCAAGCGTGATGATTATCTAAACTAACACAGGAGAAGGCCATATAAATATACCTTGGCGGGGCCCAGCGGGATGGTTCAGTGGTTTAAAGCGCCTGCTTGGGAAAGCTTGGGTGGCTTCAGGGACCGTGGTTTGATCCCCAGCACCACATGCTGCGCCAGCCCTGCCCTTGGGGCAGGCCGAGCTGGCCATAAAAATGAGTGAAACAAGAAAAAATTAAATAAATAAAATTTTTTTAAAAAATAAATATACCTTGGCAATTCATTTATAACATAAATAAGGGGCTAGCCAAATAGCTCAGCAGATTAAAGTGCCTGTTTAGCCTGACACAGTGGTCATGGTGGTTCCACCCCTGCCCCTGGGGCATGCTGAGATGGTGACTGAGACTGGGCGTGGTGGCTTGCACCTGTAATCTCAGCTCTTTTTTTTTTTTTTTTTTTTTTTTTTTTTTTTTTTTGTCTTTTTTTTGAGACAGGGTCTTGCTATGCAGTTCAGGCTGGCCTTGAGCTCACTTTTGTAGCCCAGGCTGGTCTCGAACTCACACCGATCCTCCTGTCTCAGCCTCCTGAGTGCTGGGATTACAGGCATGCACCACCACCCCCGGCAATCTCAGCTCTTTGTAGGCTGAACACAGATGAATCACTACGAGTTCAGTCTACCTAGTGAGACCCTGTAGACCTTTACTAAAACACTAAATAAATAAATAAGCAAGGTGCTAAATTCTTACATTTCAGTACATATAAATAATCTAATTTTTTAATTTGCCTGAAGACAAAAGAGGATACATATTTCAGAAGGACTTTAAAACTTGTTTAAAGCCAGTGGTTCTGAGTGTTGACTGAACATCGCCTGCATAGGTTAATAGGTATGTAGTATTAAAATGTTGATTACACAGTCCTACTGACTTAGACCTATTGGATTAGAATTTCATGATTCAGGGACTTGAGAACCTCTATGTGCAGATAGATGCTTCTGTAAGTCTGAAGATCAAACACATTCAGGGTTGGGAGGATGAGCTGGATGAAGTGTCTCCTCCAAAATTTTGTCCATTGTATTGAATATTCATGGTCAGTACCCATGACACTGAGTAGTCTGATCATCAAATATTTTTTTGTCTTTTTGAGACAGGGTCTCACTAGTTCAGGCTGGCCTTGAGCTCAGTTTTGTAGCCCAGGCTGGTCTCAAACTCGCACCGATCCTCCTGCCTCAGCCTCCGAGTGCTGGAATTACAGGCATGCGCCACCACACCCGGTTTATTTTCTTGTGTTACTCCTATTGGTTCTTTGATCTACGATACTGATATATATATATATATATATATATATATATATATACATTAATATATTGAAATTATAGTAAAGAATTTTAAACAGTCAAGGACCTTTAATTTCTCTTATATGAAGTCTCTGTTTTGGCTTTACTCTTTTTTTTTTACAAATTTAATTTTATTTTAAGGGGTAAAAGTAGAAGAAATAAAGATAGAAAAAACAATAACAGGTAAGAGTACATATACTACAGAATTTCAAAACAAGAAAAATTTAACAATGGTTGCATTACATATTTTCATCAACAAATCAGTTTAGATCAACAGACTGATCAAACAATTAAACATTAATACCTTCAATAAACATTATTTTTAAAAATTCTTCCAAATGCATTTTGTATTAAAGTCAGTCTTCTAAAAAAAATTATAGGGGTTGAGGATGCAGAAAGCACAAGGTCCTGAGATTGATTCCTGGTACCACCCAAAATTTATCTATCTATCTATCTATCTATCTATCTATCTATCTATCTATCTATCTACCTACCTATTTATTTATTTATATTTCTTCTTCTGAGTCCTTACACTAGGGAGACTATATGATATTTGCATATGTAGGTCTGGTTTATTTCATTTATGAGTATACGTTCAAGATACATCCATTTATATATGAAGTCTTCTAGTTTATCATTCCTTATAGCTGAGTAATGTTCCATTTTATGAAAATATACATCTTTTTCAATCATTCTTCAGAAGGAGGGCATTTTAGTTGTTTCCAGGATTTGGCTATCACAAATTGTGCTGCTATGAACATAGGTGCACAGATATCACTGTGACATGATGCTTTCAGTTCCTCTGGAAAAATTCCCAGTAGGGGGATAGCTGGATTGAATGGGATTTCCAGCTCTGGTATTTTAAGGAGTCTCCACACCGCTTTCCATAATGGTTCCACCAGTCTGCATTCTTACCACCAGTGCAGAAGGGTTCCTTTATCCCCACAGCCTCTCCAACATTTGTTGTTGGTTGATTTCTTTATGGTAGCCATTCTTTCTGGGGTGAGATGGTATCTAAGTGTTATTTTAATTTGCATTTCATGAATGGCTAGTGATGTGGAACATTTCTTCATGTATTTATAGGCTTGTTGAATTTCTTTCTCTGAGAAGTGTGTGTTCATCTCAAATGCCCATTTCTGGATTGGATCTTTGAATTTTGGGACCCTAATGGTTTTTAGTTCTTTATAAATTCTAGATAGAAGACCTTTGACTGAATATTTATTAGTTAAAATCTTTTTGAAATTTGTGACTTGTCTTTTTACTCTGTTGTAATTTCTTTTGAGATGAAAAAATTCTCAACTGGAGGAGGTCCCATTTGTTGATTCTTTCAAGTGTTAAACATGCATTTTGATTCTTGTCCATGAACTCTTTGCCTACCCCAATGTCTTCAAGATTTCCTCACAATTTCTCCTCTAGGAGATTTAGTGTTTCTCTTTTAATATTTAGATCTTTAAATCATTTTGATTTTAGTTTAGTGCATGGTGATAGACCTGGGTTAAGTTTTAGTTTTTGATATGTGGAGGGCCAGATTTTCCAACACAATTTGTTAAAGAAGCTATCTTTCTTCCAGTAAACATGTTTGGCCCCTTTGTCATAAATGAGGTGACTGAATGTGTTTGTATTTACTTCTGCATGTTCTAATCTATTCCATTGATCCTCAGGTCTATTTTTTTTTTTCTCAATAGCATGCTGATTTTATCATGATAACTCTGTAGTATAATTTTAGGTCAGGAATTAGAATGAAAAGCTGTAAGCCTACAGTAGGAATTTAATTCTCTCTGTTTAATAACTTTTAGATGAGTTGTAATACTTCTCACCCCAGTAAACTAGAACAAACTTTCCTATAAGTGTCCTTCCTTCAGTTCCGCTACCATCATCCGTGACATCATCTTAGATGAGTGTGAATATCAGGGACCCCCTCCAAGCAATGTTTTTTGCATGTAGCTTGAAAAAGAAGTAAAAATTAAACATAGTTTACCATGTTGTGGTTTCATCAGGAACACATATAGCATGAAAAAATATCTGTGAAATTCAAATTAATTTTAAAAAATGATGACAATTAGTGAATCTACTTACCAGAAGTTATAAATTATCACTACAAATACTCAAAATGTTGACCTGTGTGCCCATCTGATTTTAATGTCATCCCTCTCTCTTGTCTCTATTATTTCTTTGTGTTGTGAAACTTGTTTTTCATTTTCCTTTTAAAAGAGTTTCTGTAATTCCCTTCACACAAATAAACATTAAGTATACATTCACGATGTTTCCTATTTAGTACCTTGCTGGTCTGTAATACAGAGTAGAATCTCCTAAGACAACAGAAACTCTATTAAGAAGTCAGACCTTTTCATTTACATCTCTATATAATTCATCTTTGTAGCAACAAAACTCACTATGCTAAAGCAAGTATAATGTTCAGTAGGAAAGATTCTTTCCATTCAACAGTAATCTAAATTTGCAGCCTTATATTTAGGCTTCATATTAGAAAAGCGATAATGACAGAATGTGGTATGATGGTATGAACATGAACTGAGATGGCGTAGAAAGTTTGGTGGGGAAAAATAAGTGTATTAAGGTAAAAAGAAAGATTTAAGCAAAAAGGAAGAGCAGAGTAATAGATTTCATTTACAGCACAAACACGATGTTTTTAGCAAGGACTAAATGTGGTTCTTACAAAACCAATTTAAACTGTTTTGCGATTTGTCAAGGTTTCAGATGGAAGTTACTTGATTATCTGTTGGAAATGTGCAGAAGTTTTTCGGTTTAGTTATAAGAGCTGACCAGATGATTTCTTAAGTAATTCTACCACTCTGTGCTGAGTACCTACAATCATCTTGCACAAAAGCTGCAGAGAAAACAGAAGCAAACAACACCATAAGTTAATCTGCACTTTGCTAGATATTAGAAGGAAAGTGAAATGTCCTATGAGATTCTAAATCATGGCTATATATCACTTTCTAGGGTGATCAAAGAATTTTTTTCCATGAATGTTCTTAGTTGTACTGTTATGGCTTATTAATATACTGAATTCAATCGAAATGCTTATTGTTTTGTGAGAATTTTGACTTTGGGGAAGAGCCAGAAACACTGGCTACCATATTCAACCAATGAGGTGGATGATGATAACCACAGTGTTTCACAGACTTGCTTTTCTACTGGATGATACTTGCCAGATGTACTCACTACTGTTTTTTTTTTTTGTAACAACCCTTATACGATGATAGAGAATTTCTTCAACTGCTTCACAAATTGACAATGGCGGATTAAATGTGTTTGATGTAGGGAAGGTACTGTGATGGACCTTAATGACTATATGTCTTATGCTGTAATAATTATTACTATTATTATTTTGGCTAGTTCTAGCTGCCTTAAGGGCAGGTGTGGTGTAGTTTGTGGGGCTGGGGATCAAACTGCAGTCCCTGTACCTGATGGCATTTGCCCAAGTTTCACTTTAAACAACTGAGCTATCTAGCAAGCGCCCTGCAATAATTATTTTTGAATTTAAATATTTAACATATTTAAAAAAAATTATCCAGTAATCTATAACATTTTCTAATTTATGCATATTTTTAAAGATTGATCACTTAGTTTATAGTATGAAATTTATTTTTTATGATGCATAAACTGGTGGTTACTTGGAACTGCAATCACCTTCAATTACAACGAAGTCTCTAATTTTAACAAGTGATAACACAAAGACTGAGATGGTGATTGTGGGAGATTGTAGAGTGTTTACAAAGGGTTATTTTTAAAAGGTATGCTCAGGATGCCTAATCATATATAATTTAGAGCAGGTGTTTCAGGTATGGATACATATAATCTATATTCACCAATAAGTTAAAGGAAACGGTGAAAATGTGAATATGAACACATTTAAACTTATTTTATAATACAATCTCATTGATGTGTATTTTAACATCTAACCATATGAATCTCCTTAATTTCTCTTCTCATATTCAGCTTAAAATAAATTTTAAGGCTCTCATTTTAATTTGTTTTTCATTATATTGTTTTCTCTTCTCACTTTTTAAGTGCAGAGCTGTTGTTTCTGTACAAAACTTCATGAAATGCTTTTAAAACTTTCTTGTGACTTTTAGGAATACAGTATTAGCATACAGCAACCCCAAAGTGGAAGGAGGAGAAGGCCTACCTCAGCCACACTATCCTGTTCTCAAATCTCCAAGGGTACTACCCACTGGCTGAACCCCAGGAAGCACCACGCAGGCTTCCACTCGTCAGCTTGTGAGGGACAAAACAATGAAGAAGACAAGGAGTCCCTCTAGATCAGGAAACGCGGTAGATCAGGATCCAGGCATGCTCTACGAATAATTCTCTGCTACGTAATTGATGAACACTGATAAAGAGAGAAACAGTTCTAGAGGTTGGGAGTGTGGATCAGTGACAGAATGCATGCCTAGTATTTGCAATCTCCTGGGTCTGATTCCTGTCACTGCCAAAAATACAAATAAGCGTTTCTACCCCACAGAAATTCAGACAAGTAAACAGAGAACTTGAAAGAAGTCCGAAGAGCATTAGGTTAGAAGTAAGCATGGGAAGCTCTAGGGGAAATGTAAACTATAACTACTTTGTCCTCATAAGACTTATCAGTAGCTCCATGCAGCCACAGTTGCTTCAAAGACAAAATAAAGTAAAAATACATGCTCAAAGTTTCAAATTATTATGTCTTTTCACAAAGCAACAAATATTAAAAGACTTGCTGAACATGGCTGACTATTTCTGCAAAAGAAAAATACACCTTGAAATTTTTTACAGCTCTTACATTAATTAGTTTCCTATCACTAAAACAAAACACCTGAAACCCACAACTTAATGAGGAAGAGATTTACTTTGACTCATGGTTCTCAGAGGTTCACTTCATGATTAGTTGACCTCAAGGTGGAGGCAGCACTCTGAGAGGGATGACACAGAACAAGTATCACCCCATGATAGACAGGAAGTAGTGGGAGGGGAGGAAGCTAGGACAAGAAGACACCGTTCAAGGTCATGGCTCCAGGGACCCACCTCTGACCAATATTGGAGCCCCATGATCCAACCACTTTCCAAATTTCCAATTCTGAGCTGAGACTTGAGGGATATTTTAAATCACAGCCATAAAAGTTGGCATTTAATATTTCTATGGTTAAATCTACTAAAACAAATCTAATAACAAATAATGAGACGAGGAAGAAGTATTTTTCCTATTCTGTGATCTGTGCGTCAATTATAAGTTATAAAGAATTTTCTAGGAAGAATGTTGTGCTTTCTTTTAGTTTTGAACATGACATGACATATACTTCAAATAGCAGGATTCTTATTTATGTTTCTAAATCTTAGACCTTGACCTGAGAAACACAGGGCTTTCAATTCTGTGAGGCTACAGTACAATCATTTAGCCTTTAGGCCTTGACTGGTTTATCTGTAAAATGGAAGTAATAAGACTTTCCTGCAGAAGACCTCAATTTTGATAACTAATAACAAACTAATAATAAAATGTCTTGATCTCCCTGGAGGTGAGAAACTTCTTGGGTAAAGTGGATTGGTATAAGAGTACTCCTTGAGCTAGTGGTACTTATAGAAACCAAAAGCAAAACATAACGTATACCATTGAAATTGCCCTGGGATAGGAAGAATGCAATTATCTAAAGTGGAAATTGAATGCGGAGTGTCCGTGAACACCTGGACCTCTATAAAGTGCATCTGTGGAGCTCTAAGGTATGTAGCCTACGTGTCCAAGAGCACTGCTTTCCTGGAAGTGGTAGGTGCTATGCACCTTTCCTGGTTTAGAAATTTGAGATTGTCTGAGGATCAAAAGGGGAACAAAATTTCCTTCCCCTTGGAGTCTCAGGTATAAGAAATACTGCTAGTTTTAAGGGAGGGGATAAAGGATAATTTTTCTCTCTCTCTGAAAGAGTCATTGGTATAAACTTTGAAGAAGTATAGCTGGTATGCCAACAATGCAGGCTGTTTCAGTTAAGTGAATTTCAAGCACAACTATGTGCTATGTGTGTTATTAAGTAAAACTTAGTTTCTTCATTTATGATATGAGACCCATGGAATTAGACATTGTGGGTGTGAAGCTCAGGGTGGTGTTACTGGTTACTGGAGAAATTCCACAACAGACCCCCCCCCAAAAAAAAAAGAAAACGAAGTAGAGAAAGCAGCAGATCACACATGCAAGAAAAAGAGTGACAAATATAAATTATTATTATTATTATTATTATTATTATTGTTATTATTAATTCTTTTCGTCATGCCATGGATTGAACTCAGGATCTTGTGCTTGCTAGCAAGCACTTATTCCATTGAGGTATTTCCCTAGTTCCAATAAATTGAATTTAAAAATGAACAAACATGCTTTACTTTAGTGTTTCTATATATTTATTTGCATTTTAGGAAGGGTTCTACAGGGTGTTTAGTGTCTCACTACTAGATCGGACTCATAGTGATCTGCCTGTTTACAGCCTCCCAAGACTGGAATACAGGTGCGCACCACCATACCCAGTCTCAATTGCCATCTCAGCACAGCCGGGGGCGCGGGTGGGATGAGCCAGCATCGAAGGCTCAGGAATCGAACCCTGCCTCTCCATCTGCTTGCCATTTACACATGTAGGTCTGGTTTATTTCACTTATGATTATGTCTTCAAGATACATCCATTTGTAAATGAAATCTTCTATTTCATCATTATTTATAGCCAAGTAATATTTCATTGCATAAAAATACCAATCTTTTTCAACCATTGTTCATAAGATGAGCATTTTGGCTGTTTCCAAGACTTGACTATTACAAATTGTGCTGCTATAGACACAGGTGCTCAGATATCACTATGGTATGATGTTTTCAGTTCTTCTGGGAAAATTCCCAGTAGAGAGATAGCTGGATTGAATGGAATTTCCAGTTCTAGTTTTTTAAGAAGTCTCCACACTGCTTTCCATAATGGTTGCAACAGTCTGCATTTCCGCCAGCCTTGGAGAAGGGTTCCTTTTTCCCTACAGCCTCTCCAACATTTGTTATTGCTTGATTTCTCTATGAAAACCATTCTTTCTGGGGTGAGATGGGATGGCATCTAAGTATTGTTTTACTTTGAATTTCACAAATGGCTAGTGAAGTGGCACATTTCTTCATATATCTGTAGGCTTATTGAATTCCTTGAGGGTGCTTTAATCAGCTGAGACATTTGGCCAGCCCACTTTAGTGTTTCTGAAAGAAACGCTGGTTTTGGATGACTGCTTTGAGCTTTCCAAATCAAGAAAACATCTGAAAAAAAAAGTACAAGACAGAACTAACCCCCTATTATCCAAAAGGCGATAACCACTGTGCTGAAGGCAATATCATTTTTTAAAACATCTTTGTACTGATTGTTCTCTAATGTTTTCATGTATATTGTAAATGAATGAAACACCATTATCTTTTAGCATACAGAACCTCAAAATATCTTAATTTTGTGGAGATCAAAATAAAACACTATACTGGACATTCAAGAACATCTGAAAGCTGTCCAGGAAGCTTTCTCATTTCTAAGCATAAGACATTAACAGGCCTTTTTCTTTTCTGGTTGTGCGGATATGCATAAAGCAAGCACTGTCTTCATCATCCCTTTGATACACATTCCCTGGTTGTCACTTTAAGCCTATATTCTCAACCACGAATAACACTTGATCTGTGCAGGGTTCAAGAGCCTCATGTGGAATTAGTCTTCTCAGGGCGACCGGAGGGTAGGAGGGACCACCTAAAGCTTCACTCTTAATGTTCTCAGGCAGTCAGTTTGTGTAGGCCATACCTCTTTTTGTCAGACTTGCACAGGGGAGAAATTGATTACATTGTTCAAATTAACATAACTTGCGAAAGTTGCCAAACTAGTATTATTTTCGAGGTATAAACACAGGTAATTATTCTATTTTTTATACTGTCAAACTCAGTTGGCATTTGAAGTTCAGATCTTTTATTAGTTGAATTACATTTGTCTAATTTGCTTATAGTTATTTATGCAGCACTGGGAATAGAACTCCAGGGTTTGTATATACTAAGCAAGTGCTTTGCCACTGCGCTATTATTCCTCAGTGCCGCAGTTGTTTCAAAGTGCTCAGCAGCCACATGTGCACAGTGGTTTTCATGGTGGGCAAGGCAGTACAGAAGATCATCACATAGCTGGAGGTGGAAGAGGATGGTAGGAAAGCAGATACGGTGGTAATTTCATGTCACTGAGAATAATCCCCATACTTGGAAGTGACACAGTAACATGTAGACTGCATCCGTGTCTATGCGCACAGGAAACATGCTTCTGAATGAGAAGCCAGTTAAAAGAAAACAGCTCCCTGAATTCCAGGCTTCTGATACTCTGTATCATTGCATTATAGTACTGGAATCTTTCTTGGCTGTTCTCTACTCTGCAGCCCTGTCTTGAAATCGCCCAGGAGCTCCTGCCCTACCAACATGACACTCTGCTGCTCTGCCTCCTTTCGCTCCTTTGCACCCAAAAGCTTCACCAGCAGGCACAGATAAGCAAAGCTAATGAAGAAGCAACCTGAGAATCCTAGTTACCCTTCTCTAATATTTACAGTGCCGTGTTTTTCTTTTCCCAATCATCAGGCTAATTCACTTTTTATAGCAAAAGCCGTGTGTTTAATAGGCATAGACAGCATTTGTTCCCAGTTTCTTTCACAAAACTCTTATGATCACAGAGACTAGAACAGAACGGACAATAAGGGCTGGTCATGCCGGCCTCATCCTTTCTCCAGCTCCTTCCTTTATACAAAAGAAATATTTATTGTCTAAACCTATTGCAGTTTTACTGATCTGATGTTTCAAGGTAATTAGTTCTAAAAAGAGGCCAGATGTGGAGTGGACACTTTTAAATTTCTTATTAATTTTTTATTGTACAGGGTCTTCAGGGCCTCACTACATAGTTTGGGCTCTTAGTTATCCTCCTGTTTACAGCTTTCCAAGTGCTGGGATTATAGACATGTGCAGCCACTCCCAGTCTCAATTGCCAACTCAATGTGCCCTGGAGGCCGGGCTGGCACAGCATGCTATGCCTGGTTTATAGTAGTTGTCATTCAGATAGAACGCAATATAATATAATAGTATGGTTTGGGAATACATCAGATAAAAAATGAAAAATGCTTTGGTCATTTATAAAATGAAAATTCTACAGTTTTTAGCCAAGTGTGGTGGTGCACGCCTGTAATCCCAGCACTCGGGAGGCTGAGGCAGGAGGATCAGTGCAAGTTTGAGACCAGCCTGGGCTACAAAAGTGAACTCAAGGCCAGCCTGAACTGTACAGTGAGACCCTGTCTCAGAAAGATAAAAAATTACAGTTTTTAAATGAGCTAGGCAAAATATAGCAACAGCTGCTTATAAAAGTGAGTACCTTTTTCTGTGAATAAAAACTGAGGAAAGGCAGACGTGCACATGATAAGACTTTACCAACTTGTAGCATCAAGAAATGGAATAATCAAATCTGGGAAAACACAAATTATGGGATATGTTAGATTAAGCATGCTGTCCTGCTATAACCAAAGGAGCAATAATAACAGTAAAACTAATTGCTTACAAGATATTTCCAGGTACTGATTGACCTTCATTAATCAACATGTTTTATTGAGAGATGAATAGAACAGTGCTTCATTGGTTAGAAAAGAGGAAGCTATATTATATAAACATGCAAATTTTCCCAGAGCATGACCTATGATTCTGTTGTCTATAAGCAGCAGCACCTGGGTATATAAGCTAATTAACATGGTAACCTATTAGGCATGTGCTTTCAGAAAGATTAAATATAGTTTTACTTGCTACTCTAGATAATTTTGGTTTTTCAAGGACCGTCTAAAATTGAAATATGTAAATTGCATGGTATTAGAATCTGAATTCATAGTGCTCTTCTCTGGCACTTATCTCCCATTCAAATATGCAAGAGTAAAGATCTGTCTGAGTTCCAGATACACCTGAAGTGACTACTTCCAAATGTCCCTAATGTCCAGCGAGCAACTGAAAACTGCTCTCTGAGAGTCTTGCCTTGTCTGACTTTTGCTTTTAAATGTACAGTTTCAATTCTGTCACAGTCTGTGTACAGTGTACTACTGTAATCCAAAGAATTTTAGGGATTAGAGTTTATTTCTTACTGAATTGAGTTTCTACTTCTTAAAACCCAAAAGAGAGCAAACTCATCTGTAAGATGCATATGTTCTACTTTCTATCACTGAAGTGACTGCAAGTGTCTTTAATGACTACTTTTATATCTTATGTGCTTTCATCATGGTTTTTTAACTTTATTGCTCAAAACATAGTACAGGAAAAGATCTATGATTCATTTTTAGTTGTTTTTCTGAATAGCTGAATGTATCTTGCAGCAAGAATGCAAGGAGAAAATAAGACCTTTTCAGCAGGTTGTTCATGAGGTTGAATGCTCCTAAACATGCATTTCCTGGGAAGAATTAATGGCAAATGGTCTGGTGGAATTGGTCAAATGTTTTATAATATTGAGTTTATTTAATTGTTCTCATCACTATAACCAATGGGGTCCTGAGAGGATGTGAGTTTAAGACAGAAGTAGACACATTAAAAGAGGAAAGCTGGGACTGAGTGGGACCTGACCTCGCTGATGGAGAGGTGACAACCCCACATGGCCTGTGTTTACATTTATACACAGTAAAATGGTGGGGGGGACCTGCACTGTGCGGCTGAAAGTGTAAGGTCTCAGAGTTTTGCTGAGAACAAAGGAAGCAGAACATTTTCACAGCTGTCTGTGCTGTGCATAACAGGGACAAGCACCAGGGCCAACACCTGCTGGGACAGCTTTGCGCTAGTCCCGGCAGCATGTCCATATGCTTGCCTCTGGCACTCCCTATTCTTGGAGCAGGCCTGCTCTAGTCCGGAATGCATGGCTGATCTCCAACTCAGTTGCTCCTCACATTTGACATTAGTGAGGATTGTCTTACCCTGTGCTTGGACCCTCAAACAGTGTATATTTATTTCTCATGGTTATGACAGTTAGGATATCCAAGATGAAGATGCTAGCTACTCTGGTTCCATATAAGGCTTTCTTCCTGATGTGTGTTCCCAGAGTTAGAGAAAGGAGATTAAGTGCCCTAGATTGCCTTATAAAAAGGCTTTTCCCAACGTAAGGGCCCTATCCTAATGAGCATATTTAACCTCCTCTCCAAATTCTATTTTGGGACTTAGGGTATCAAATACAAATTACAGGGAATCACAACTACAACTACAGAAGTTTAAAATTCTGGGGATATCCAGCAGCATGGAATATTCACAAACAGAAGTAGGAGGGCAAAGAATGTTAAATTCATGTATGAAAACGTCAAAATTAAAACTATGATTTTCTAGAACTATGGCATATATAGTGAAAATTTTAAAAAGTAGCTTCAATCAACTTGCAATTTCAGTTGACTCTTTTAGAGCTTAATAGCACTGTAATGTCATTTGCTTTTTTTCTTCATGTTATAAAACAAAATGTACAAACAAATCCTCATGCTCAAAAAATGAAGATTGGAAAAGTTATACACGCTACATCTATCCTGAAAGTTGTGGGTTTTTTTTTTTTTTTTTTTTTTTTTTTTTTTTTTTCTGAGGCCATTGAAATAGTAAGTAGAGAAAATAAATTTTAGGGCAAATAGAATGTATGTTCCTTGTCTACTAATGTTCTCTATCCATGTTGAGAGGTGCCAGATTTGGAGGTGACTGGGTGCAATTTACAAAGTTCCATGTCTCTCTTTGATCACCGGCCCCACGACCAGCTCCTCAGCCTATTTATAGTAATTAAAAACCATTAATATAACTACCACTGTTAGTGATTTTATACCCTCTTCTTGCCGTCCATCACCCCGTGACATTCTCACCGCTTTTGTTAACATAAATGTAAAATACTGTGAATCTTAATGTCAAACAGCCATCACTAAAGCAGGCTTTGCTTTAAAAGCTTGGACATGATTTCTACTCATTATGCAATGTCCTCCTGTGGGCAATACTTTCACTAACATCGTTTTTCCTCAGTGTGCTTTCCAGTTTCATTGTATGTTTGACCCAAAATCTCATCAAAGTTTATATTTCCCTGGGTCAGTGAAGCTAGTATACCACTATGAAACACCTGGAAGAAAAAAAAAATAACAATAACATACTTTTGAGGACAAACAAATATCCTATTGAAATTCAGCTGCAACTTCTGAAAATGCTCACAGGATGTTTGGAAATTGCATTTCTAAATGTTATGGGCTTTGAATCTTTCAACCATGTAATGAATACATATTTTTTCTCCATTTATTTATTATTGGTAGAAATTGAGTGATGGGCCTTTCCACTGATGCCTCTGTCCATGTTTATTTTTTTCATTGTTGTAGTCAGCATTGTTATCTGACAATGCAAAACAAGTTACGTTTGGGCTGATGCACAGAGGCAATCCTTCTTGCAAAGAATTTTCATCTGTCAGCATCTTCTCCAGTACAATGCCGAGCACAGGATGACAGAATGACTGGTTTTATCTATATTTCAGTATATTTGTCTTTGAATGGCAGTCCCAAAGAACACAATTTTCAAGATAAAATAACGAAACTGTGATTATTTCAAATGTCAGTCTGATAGAGGATTATAAATTATTGCCTAAAAGTGCCAAATACTTTAGACCAGTAACTGAAAATTGTATTCTAGAGGTTGTCTGGAATGACTGCTTCTCTGAATCTCTTTCTCCATTTAATAAAATGAACAATTTCTTGAAAATGGCAGGAGTCCAAAGAATAAGGAAAAAGAAAAAAAGGGAACAAAATCCCCACAAAGCAAAACAGCAAGATCAGAGCAAATTCAGGTAAAATTGACTATATTTCTCTGCAAAATAGCAAGACTTGCCAGTAGTAGGTTTTAGAGATGTACCCTTTATGTTCAAATGAAAAAGCAGATTTTTCTAAAGTCAATTTAGTTTCAATGTTTTCAACTAATACAAATTGAAATGTCATGGTATGAACCTTGTAAGCAACATATATCTACTAAGAACTCCCTCATGGTCTTTAGAAAATTGTGTAGTTGATTGTACAAGGAGCTGCATATGATATAGTTATAAAGCTGAAGTTTGAACCTTTAAATCTTATGAACTCACCAGACAAAACACCTGTTCCCTGGGCTTGGGTTAAACTCAGTACTGACAACAAAAAACTGCTTACCAAAAAATGGTTACGGCATCAAAAATATTTTGGTCAAAATTCCTCTTTGGCTATCACTTACGCCAGAGCAATAATAATTTCTTGGAACTAAACAAAACCTTAGCGGTGCTGAATCATCTTTAGGGTACAAGATAGCAGGGAGTTACCTGACAGTTTCCTCACTGGATTCTAGACAGAGGAGGGGACCTCTATGTGTGAGGGCAGCTCTGTCAGGGTAGCATCTGATCTAATGACATTAATCAATTGGCAAAGTATTGGTATTGGTACGCTAAAGAAAATCATCCAGGGACGCTAGTGTGGCTGACTTATGGCTAAGTTATGTTATGTCAGGTAAAATATTTTAGCATTATGCATGAATATCTAATTATAGACACCACAGATTTCCCTAGCATCCTACCCTTTGCAAAGTAAAATAGTTTGGGACTATCAGCAGTGCTAAGATGTCTCAAAACATCCTGTAAAAACAGAAGGCTACCCTGTTTTCTATCCATCTCTTGGCTACTGATATTTCCAATCCAGACGATCCTGGTGAAAAAAGGTCTAGATCAAAGTTATCTAAGTTAATGAACTCAGTTCTTGTGAATCCAATATGTTCTATTTTGTTCTGCTGCTGAAAAGCAATCTTACATTGCTTTTGAGGAGATATAACTCTGTAAGCCATTACTGGTGAAGTAGTTGCTGTGAAAATTGTAAATGAATGATGCGTGTTAGGTGGTCTTTGTATTGAATAACTGTCCTTCAGCTAGGAAAAGTAAACAAGTGAGAAGTTTATGGAGCCTTCCAAAAGTGACTGGCAGTCATAGATAGGTCTGCTCTGCAGGAGGCTTAGAAAAAATGAAAAGAATGATTTTCTTTCCTAATTAACTTCTTTAAATATATTTGTCCCATCTTTTTATATTGTTAGCTGAAGGGTGAATAGTAGAGTATGGGAAAAGGTAAAGGAAAGAAAGAAAAATTCTAAGAGACAAATGGTATGGATAAGGATAAGCCAGAGAGCCCAGGACCTGTCAAATATTTTCAATTCAGAGAAGTGAAACACTGTTGTAAGATTCTGGCAGGCCCGTCAGTAATTTACACCCTATCTCAAAGCATGCGTGTAAAAGGTCGACCAAATAGCTCAGTGAATTGAAGCGCCTGCTTAGGCAGAGCACAGTGGCCGAGTTTCATCTCCAGTGTGCTGTGCTGGTCTCGCCTCTATGGCACATTGAGACAGTGATGGAGACAGCATCAATGGAGACTGTGTGTGGCGGTGTGTGCCTGTAACCCCAGCTCTTGGGAGGCTATAGACAGGCGGATAACTATGAGCCCCATCTACTAGTGAGACTCTAAACAACCTGTCAACCCTTACCCCCAAGCCAAAAAAAAAAAAAAAAAAAAAAAAAAAAAAAAAAAAAAAAAAAAAAAAAAAAAAAAAAAAAAAAAAAAAAAAAAAAAAAAAAAAAAAAAAAAAAAAAAAAAAAAAAAAAAAAAAAAAAAAAAAAAAAAAAAAAAAAAAAAAAAAAAAAAAGCGTGAGTGCAGCTCAGAACCAGTGATGGAGAGGCACCCTGCAAATATTTTGATCATTTCAGTGAATCACTGAAAAATTTATGAAAAGTAACAACGTATTAAATCTGTGCTAAATCTTATCAAAGCTACTGTAATTAAATTAATTTTTAATTCTTTCTTTGGGAAGTGAACTGAGTTTGTAACTTAGTAATCGAGCCCTTGGACACAGTGCTTAGCATTAAAAGAATGAAAAATTCTGTATTTATCAATGCTAAAAGGAAAACAGATTCAGTGCTACTGAAACCAGTGTTCATGGGGCTGGAGATATAGCTCAGTGGTCTACGAGCCTGCCTAGAAAGGTTTGATCCCCTTTACCGCATGTGGTGCTGGCCCTGGACACCGGTTGTACAGTGCTGTTCCCAACTGGAAGTGGTAGCACACACCTGGAATCTCATACTGAGGAGGCTGAGACAGAAAGATCACGATGAGTCTGAGCTGCATAATGAACCCTCTACCAAATAAATAAATATATAAAAGATTAAAAAATTAAAACATTAAAGAAAAAACTCAGTGTTCTATGGGTTTCCACATTTTGTCACTACAAGGAAGTAACTTTAGCAAGGATTTGATTCTATCAAAAATAAACGTGTGTTTCTGCAAAGTCACATTAGGAGGGGCTCTATGGAGGCATAGTGCACATTTGAGGAGTTTCAACCTTATTCTTCAACAGATAGCTTATTACTCAATTTCTTTGAGGGAATCTGCAAGATTATTCGCTGTTGTCCACCATGTAACAGCACCACGTTGTCCTGCTCTCTTTACAAAGGTGTTGAAAGAAGATAAATTTTGTCAAGCAGAGGACGGAGGTATCAGAGGCCCACCAGGTCCCCATCTGCCTCGTGAGGAGTACAGTGAAACTATGAAATAAGAGACAGAGACAACTTTATTAATGCATGCAAGGGGGTGGGCTGGGAGGTCACTGCCTCAGATAAGCAAAAGCAAGGAGACTCCGAGGTAGCCCTTAGTTATTGGGTATGCACAAACATTTGAGGGGGTATCAGGTGACTCAGAGGCTGGAGATGACTGCTGCTTGTGAGGACCTTTATGTGGATGAGTAAGTTAGGAAGAGAGGTGACAGCTTAAGAAGGAGTTTGTCCTTCCCCCAAGGTGATATTCTTGTTTTTATTACTACTTGTTTCTCCAGGAGCCAGGATGTCTTCAACTGATGTAATTTTGCCCCATGGATCACAGCATCAAGGGGATGTTGAGACCCCATAAGGCTTCTGAGCCTTAACCTCAATTTGTACATTCTGTTCACCAACTCTGAGGAATAAAAATTATTCTTGCTACCATTATCTGTCAAAATCCACAGAGAAAGTACCCTTCTATAGGCCTGTAAAAAATTTCAGCGTAGTTTTTAATTTTATCTTTAATTAACAATAAATTAGCACTTGCCTGGCAAGTACAAAGGCCTCAGTTCAGTCCTCGGTTCCACTAAATAAATAAATAAACAAACAAACAAACAAACATATATATATATATATATATATATATATATATATTTATTTATATAAAGATTTAAAATAATGACTGTAATCTGTCTATATTCATAGGTATACAACATCAACATGTTATGATACCCACATAGTGGAATAGGTAAATAAAGATAATTAACATGTGTTATCTCAAATATTAAATGGTTAGAATATTTAAAATACCCCCTTTTCTAAATAAAGGTGCTTTTTCTACTAGTTCAAGTTAGTAATGGAATAGAGACTAACTTCTTTAGATTATCTCAGAAAAGATAACATAATGAATAATATTAGTGATAATATAAAAATTAAAACTTGAGGGCTGGCTGGATACTCAGCGGACTGCAGCACCAGCTGAGGCAGAGTGCAGTGGCCCAGGTTTGATCCCTGGTGCGGCGAGCTAATCCTGCCTGTGGGACGTGCTGAGACAGTAATGGAGACTAGGCACGGGGGTGTGCGCCTGTCATCGCAGTGCTTGGGAGGTGGGAAACAGGAGAATCACTGCAAGTCTGATCTACATAGTGAGGCCCTGAACATGCCGTAGACCCTGTCCTAAATTCATAAAAAATAAATAAAAATGAAAATTAAATTTAAAACCTGAAAGTTTTAGATACAAGCAAAGGAGCATTTTATTTCTTTATTTATTTTGGCAGTACCAGGAATCAAACTCTGGACCATATGCTTGCCAAGCAGGTGCTTAAGCTGCTAAGGTATATCCCTGATCCATAAAAAGAATCATCTTAGAATAAATCAGAAAGTTTGGATGGATGATGCAACTCTAAAAAAGAAAGAAAGAAAAAAACTTGTTAAAAAAATCAACAACAAAAACCCCTCATGTTCTTCTGTTTTATTTCCTAATAAATTCTCAGTCATTAGAATAATAAGTATACATTAGGTAATTCAGATGCTTAAATATCTGTTGGATTAGTCAATAATAAATACTTACAAAATAATATATAATATGAGTAAAATATTTAAAAATTATTGTGGCTGTGTGTATAGATTATTTTCTTTACTAATAGTATTTAATAATATTGTTTTCATTTCCAAGTAAGTAAATTGAAACATAGAAAGATTAAGTAATTCACCCTAGGTTTCGACCTATTAGTGTCACTGAGTTTAGAATTTAGCTCAGTAGACCTCAAATACCACCTTCTTATCCACATAGCATCCCAAGGCACAGTATTTATGTTGTTTCTCTTTACTTAATATTTTACTTTTTAAATAATGAAATCTAGATCTAAGTGAGTTATTGAACATCCTTGTTGAATGGATATAAAGCTCAAAGATAAGTAGGTCAAAATGCATTTGCCATTAATGATCACATTGCACATGTGTTGCTTGTACATATGTAAGCTTTTTGACGTACTCCTAAGCTGTCATTGAAGTTGATATGGTTAGCATAGGTTGATCTAATTTTTATTTTTCTCCAATTTAAAGTCTTTGGGACCATAAATATTACATTTGCAATCCAAAAATTATAAGTATATTCTTATATACCTATATATATATATATATATTAATCTAAACTGATCTGATGATGAAAATATGTAATATAATCATTGTTAAATTTAAACAATAAAATATTAAATCATGAAAAAAATTATAAGTATAATCATTTTCTCTGAGCACCCTCAAGAACACTAAATGTTACTCTACCTCGGCACCTTCACTCAGGTGAATGCTTAGCTCTTATTTACAAGGTCCAGCTGGAAGCCAGTAACACAGTACACTAACAAATCTCAATTTCTCACACAGTGAGTCACTGGCAATCTAATAAACATGCGCTCATGGCCTGCTCTAGTCAGGCAACCATTGCTGCTGCTACTCACTGCTAAATTGGCTCAAAGAGGTGCAGCCTAAACCCTTCCCTGGGACTAGAAAGGGCTCAGTTTATGATTAAATAGGGCAAATTTTCTAATAAGATTCAATTCCTCATGTGAGTGAAAACTATAAGGAAAGACGTGGGCAGCACTTAAACGTCACGTGATGTTTAAACAGCTACCAATAGGGATGATGTAGGAAGACTTCCTGCTTTCTCAAATATCCCCAAAATTTTGACATTAAACTTATAATGAGTATTTATTCATGGGAAAAGGGAAGAAGGCTTTTGGGGACCTTGAGTCCCCAGAAACTTTAGTTATGTCGCTTCTGTGCCACAATTGGAAAGGAATAAAAATGGATCAAATTGCTAAATCAAAATCATGTTTGACATTGTAATGCGAGCTATTCTCACAGGTGACTTCTAATTATTCTCGAAGACAAGTTACTCTCTTTCATATTACTAGAAACCTTAACTTTTAGATGAACATATGCCTGCCTGTAATAAAGAATCTATATGAAATCAGACACCTATACTCCTATCAACATTTTATGTCTTTACCAGATCCAAGAAGTGGAAATAACCAAATTGCCCCTACGTTAATGAATGGATAGAAAAATATTACTCAGCCATAAAAAAAGAATGTGATACTTGTAGCAATTTAGGAGAAATTGGAGGTCATTAGGTTAGCTGAAGTAAGTCTGGGTCATAAAGACAGCTATATGTGATATCATTTATGTGTAGAATATGCGGACATCACACTCACAGAACTTGTCAGTGAAGTGGTAGTTACCAGATGACAGGAAGAGGAATGGGAGCAGATGATAGGGAATGATGGAATGATTGGTCAGTAGGCACTAAGCTGTAGTTCCAATTAAGAACTCTGTGGCTGGGGAAGTAGCTTGGCAATTTAAGCATCTGCCTGGTCAGCCAAAGGATCTGGGTTCGATTCCAGGTACCAATGCCGGCCCTTCGTTGCCCTGCTGAAAAGAGTTTCTATGATACAGAGATGACTGAAATTTGCTGTGAATTTTAAGTATCTAGAAGAAAATATTTAAATAATTTCCATTATGAAGAAATAACTATTTGAGACAGATATCTTTAACATGGCTCAAGCATTATACATTCTTGAGGCCTTTGGTGAGATAGCTCAGTGGTCACCAGCTTAGGCAAGCATACGGGGACTGTGGTTCAATCCCCAGCACCACACACACCCACTGAGCCAGCCACAAAATAATTACAGTAATAATAACAATCATAATAATGATATCTTGAGGACTTTGTGGATAAGTGGATGCAACTAGAGGCTATATTCATAAGTGAAAAAAATCAGACCTACATGTGTAAATATCATGTTGTCTCCCTAGTATAAAAACCTGAAAGGCATAATAGAAGCGGCCAAATGGAAAGAAGCAGTATTTAAGGTTTAAGCAATGAAGATGAGGGAAAGGAGAAAAGATAGGAAAAATAAGGGGAAAACAAGCAAGTATATATATACAGGTTGGCTAAGATAATTGTACTAATAATTTCCATCATTTTATTTTTGTGGTACCAGGGTTTAGACTTATGATCTTGCACTTGCCAGGCAGGCACTTGTGCTACAGAGCTATGTCCCCAGTCCCACCTCAATTTTTTTTGAAAACAGCAGTTAATGTTTAGAACTTTCACCTTGACTAACTCTGTATGCTGCTATCTGTGATCTAAGCAACTGCATTGAGGACAGCAATGTGAATACAATAATCATAGTTGAATACCTCTCACCTGGGTCTTCTAAATGTGTACCAGTTCTAATATCTGATCAAATGTTATTATACTCTCTATAAAATGTACTTCTAAAAAAAGTAGACAAAAATAGAAAAAAGTAATGTTTCTTGAAAGCAAGTGCTAATAATTATTTGACCAATCTTAATATAACAATTTCCGTTAATCTGAGCAACAGATTTGATGATAAAAATAAATAATATAACAACCATTGCTAATTAGCTATTCTTGTTTTGAAAATCTTTAACATATGCTGTATGTTGTCCTATTTTGTCCATTGCTGTTTGTTTTTTTCTTATGTTTTCACTCTTCAAAATAAAATAAAATAAAATAAAATAAAATAAAATAAAATGATTTGAGCATTATACAATATGGACAGTTTTAGAAACATTATATGGTATCTTGATAAATTTTACAATTTTGTTTTAGATATCAGTTAAAAAACAAAGGTAAAAATAACCTTAGTTCCTCTTTGTAGGAATCTGTGGTGACAGCTAACCCTCCTGTTTAAAAATATTTTGCTGGTTAATATACAGTTTATTAATATGCCCAGCTGACTTCTGACAAAAATGCAAAAGTAGTTCAATGAAAAAAACTATCATTTTAATAGACACTGTTGGATTAACTGCAACTTTTAAAAGTATATTTAGTACAGGGTATACAGGGTTTCACAGCACAGATCAGACTCAGACTCAGTGATTCTCCTGTTTTCAGCCTCACAAATACTGGGATTATAGGTATACCTGACCATGCCCAGTTTCAGTCTCAGTCTCAGTGTGCTCTGAAGGTGGGACTAGCAGGACAAGTGGAGCAGAGGATCCAACTCTGGCCTCTGAGCCAGCCTAAGCAGGAGCTTTACTCTGCTGAGCTATCTGAAAGGCTCTAACTGCCTCAACTTTAAAAAATGAAACCCGACCAAACTTTACAGAAAAATGACTGAAAAACGTTCCTAGAAACAAATGTAAAATAAGAAAAAAATATATGAAACTATAAAAGAAGTAGGGAAAACTTTGGTAGCATACAGTTAATCACAATGATTAGACATGGTACCAAAACCAAGATTATTAAGTAAAGCCTTATTTACTGACCTATATCAGAATAAAATGCCTTTGTGTTTTTAAAGACTGTTATGAAATTGAAAAGATAAACCACTGATCTAGATAACACTTGCAAATCACATTTCAAGCACAGTTTACAGAATATGTTAAGAATTCCAAAATGTTTGTTAAGAGAGTAAAGAACTCAATGAGAATAAGAGGGAAACTACTAGAACATGTAATCAAAGAACATTCAAACAATAAATAATCATAACAAAGAAAAGACGTTCAATAATATTAGTCATTAAGAAATGAAAATTATATCTATCAAAATAACTAAAACTTTAAACATACTGATAGTGTTAAATGCTGGTGAGCTTGTGAAGAAGCAGGGTATAGCAGCTCACGCTTGTAATCCCAGTACTCGGATGGCTGAGGCAGGAGGGCCACCATAATTTGGGGCTACTCAGAGCTATGTAATGTGTTCAGGAGCATCTTGTATTACAGAATGATACCGTTTCAAAAAGAAAAGAAGGGAGATAGAAAGAGGGGGAGGGGGAGAAAGAGAGAGAGACAGACAGAGAGACAGAGACAGAGACGGAGAGGGAGAGGCAGAGAGTGAGAGGAAACTGGATCTTTCATATATTTTTGGTGAAGGTGTAAAGTACACTGACACTCAGGACAGATAGTCTGAGAAATTCATACAAAATTTAGCATGATTGTATGTGAGCCGATATTTATAATAGTGGGCATAAACAACCCATAAATTAAAGGATAACCGATATTTTGGCCCTAGCTCTTTAAGGTCAGTGAGAACTAAAGACTCAAGAGAAACTGAGCTATAACATCCTATAACTCAGTGGTGTCCCAAATTTTCTGCATAAGATTATGGAGCCATAGAGGAAAGGGATTGACAATGTATAGTGTGCCTAAGGAGAGTCACCTAATGAGAAAACATTCTCTCAGTCTTTCATAGACAGCAAATTGGTAAAGCAATGGCTGTGATTTATCCAGGTGGCTGACACTGTCAAAAGATCTGCAAACAGCTGTACATGGGGATTTGACTGATCTTGTCAGATACAAAACTTACATGTTTTGTTATATAGGTTTTGCTTTACCTTGGTTTTAACTATCCAGCAGAAAAGTCTAACCAGCAGGTATAAAATGTAAAGCCATTTTAATATGCTGAAATTTAAAAGGCTGAAGTCAACAGCTTTCAACATTGCCAGTTCTGCTGATAACTGCTATTATGGACTATTGGACTATACATCCAGCTTCTTCCTCTTAGTTCACTGAGAAGAAAGTTATACTCATAGTGTTTACACAAGATATCAAGTCTGCATTTTGTATTCTGAACAAATACTATAAAAACAATATGCAATGTGTTAATCATTGGAACAGCCCTACTAAATTGTTATGAAACTGTCTCATTGCTATTTCTTTTCATTAAAATTAATAAAAAAATAAATAAAAAAGATTAAAAGAAAATAAAAAAGTTATGCTTTGATCAAAAATCACTGTGAGTGTTGATAGTAGCCTTATTTGTGACAGATAAAAATTGAAAATGACTGAAATGCCTTTCTATATGAATAGCAAAATAAACTGTGGTGTACCCAACAAGGGTACTACTGAGTATAAGAAGAAATAAGGCCTTTGTATATTGATGACTTCATTCATTAGCAGGAGTATTATGCTTCAGAAAAAATGTTTAAATCTTATGTACGTCATAATCCCACTGACACAATTTTCTTAAAATAACAAAACTATAGAAGCAATGAACATAGTGGTGGTCACTAAGGGTTATACAAGAAGAGATAGGATATGAATTTATTGGGGTATCGTGAAAGATAACCTTGTTAATGATGGAACAACATAAGAGTGGTTCTATGATTGTGATGACTGTGATAGAATCAACCACGAAAGCCTAGATAAATTAGATAACTAAAATTATGAAATTGATACTGGGTATGGTGGTGCATGGCAGTAATCCCTGTGCTAGAGAGGCTGAAAACAGGACAATCGCTATTAGCCAGAACTGTGCAGTGGGGACCCTGTACTAAATACCTAAAAGACTAAAATGATAAAATTTGAGTAATATCATTAGTCTATATCATAATATTATTATAGTTAGTTTCCTGGATTGGATAGTGTTCTACCTACAGTTATGTTAAATGTTATTCTGGAGAGCTTGGTGAACAGTGTAAAGAACCTCTTTGTTGTTTCTGCCACTCCTTTTTGTTCTGAATCTATAATTATTTCAAAGCCAAAAGCTTAAAGCCAGGAGTGACAGGTCATACTTCTCATGCCAGAGCTTCAGAGCCTGATTCAGGAAGGTCACTAGCTCAACACCTGCTCAAACCACTCTTAGGTGCATAGATCCTATCAAAAAAAAAAAAAAAAAAAAAAAAAAAAAAAAAAAAAAAAAAAAAAAAAAAAAAAAAAAAAAAAAAAAAAAAAAAAAAAAAAAAAAAAAAAGTTTAAAGCACTCCTCATGGAATTGTTCAAGAAAATCATAAAGAGTAAAACTCATAATTAAATAAAGACCTGCAATACTGATGTTTTCCATCTGAACCAGATGACATTGTTAATAGGATAGAAATTTGTTTAGAAGACAAAACAACACCAAATAAAAAGCAAAATCTAGATGTAATGTTGAATTAAAAATATTTGCATGGACTAGAGGGTTGGCACTGTCTTCAGAGGACCTCAAGTGACAATAGAAGATAAGCAGGTGCACTAATACCTGATTGTGGTATCATCCTGAGAGACCTGGAGGCCTGTGGTGCTGTCTATATATATTTTGTGTATGCCAAATTGACTTTGAACTTATATATTTCACAAAATTGAACCTAATAATGTACATAAATTAAACAAATACATGAGTTAATATAATATATAAGAATGAAGGCAAATATATTTTATATATTATGTAAATTAGCATTTATTGTCACAATCAAATAATCAAAAGTAGAATTCATTTCACACTTTTACTTGTTTCTTAGTGTTTCCACTAGTTTTCTTCGCTTTTGTCACGGTGTCAGTGGTCTTCATTTCACTTTGACATGAAAATAACTGGTTAGTAAGACAGCTCAGTGTCTAAAGTGCCTACTTAGGCAAATTTAGGCTAGCACACAGAGACCATGGCTCAATCCTCGGAACCACGTGCTGCTCCAGCTCCAGCCCCACTCAGAGGGTTAGCTGAGCTGGCTAACAAAAAAATAAAAAGAAAAGAGCAGAGAAGAGAAGAGAAGAGAAGAGAAGAGGAGAGGAGAGGAGAGGAGAGGAGAGGAGAGGAGAGGAGAGGAGAGAAGAGAAGAGAGACAGAGGAAAATAGCATCGCTGAAGTTTCTGTGGTGTTGAAAATCTTATAAATTTGAAAACTAATTTTTTTACATCTTATTGTGAGATAATATGGGATAAACAAATTTAATTTCAATTACAAACAATAGTAAATGATGGCAAGGACAATGGAGAAAAATAAATGCTTCTACACTGCTAAACTGAATTAGCATAACCTCAGCCGGGCGTGGTGGCACACACCTATAATCCCAGCACTTGGGAGGCTGATGCAGGAGGATTGGTGCGAGTTCGAGACCAGCCTGGGCTACAAAAGTGAGCTCAAGGCCAGCCTGAACTGTACATGACCCTGTCTCAAAAAGACAAAAAATAAATAAAAATAAATTAGTATAACCACTATAGAAATTAATGTAGAAATTCCTCAAAAAATCAAAGATAGAACTATGATGTATCTGGAGAGATGTTCTACTCTCCAGAATATGTATGGATGCGTTAAAATCAGTGTCCAATACGAACATATGCATATCCATGTTTATTGTAGCATAATTCCCTATGGTCAAAGTACAAAACCAGCCTAACAGCCTATCAGTGGATGAGTGAAGAAAATGTGACATATATTTGGAGTCTTATTCAACCATAAAGAACAACATAATTATGTCATAATTAGGAAAAGGATAGAAGTGGAAATCATCATAGTAAAGAAACAAGCCAGACTCACAAAGGCAAGCATCACATATTTCCCCTAGTATCTGGAATCTGGGTAGAAAACATAAATGATAACATGAAAATAGAAAGGTGACCGTTATTAGACACAGAAGTGAATGACGTGGGGTATGAAGGGTGCAGGAGCGGATCCTAGGGAGACAGATATAATAGAAATATGTACATGTATGAAAACCACATTGACATATAGTATTTTGTAAAACCAAGAAGCACAAATAAAGTGCATTTATAAAAAGAGCTCATAGATTCCAATCCTCCCTTAATCCCTTGCTATCTGGCTAGCAATGCAGGCAATGTGTTGAGATCTGAGCTTCTCATATGTAATACTGTACCCAGATCCCATACTATCCTCTTCCATCTGGACCTTTATTTGATATGGTAATCACTTTTTAATTGGTGCTCTTTCGTTTTTTCAGTTAGATGGTAATTATGATAATTGATCTCCTTGAAAAGATTACTGAATCACTATGCTGACATTACTGTTAAAATTTCCAGTATTCATCGTTTGATGTAAAGTGGGAGACAACTAGGTGCTTCTGGTCCCTGGAAAGTTAGCACTTGGCGTCTTCATCTCGCAGAAATGCATATGACCCGTGTCTCTAGTGGGTCACTCTGACTACCTCACATAAAGCATAGTTCCACACTCATATATATTCTATTTCCAATTGGAATTACCTGTGAGTCCCAAGTTAAAATCTTTTCATCATTTTTAAACTATCTTTTCAGCATCCTAGTACATTATATGGTCAAGGGAACAGAACACTATTTTGAGCTTAGTTTAGGTGCATCTTTTATCTAACCATGATTCACACTGGAAGGTCTGAAGATCATAGGAGATGTGAGAACTTCCATTGTTGTAGTGGGTTAATCCATGCCTTCAAACCAGGACAGTTTGATTATCCTAAATAATCAGTGAAATATTCCCTTGCCATAATTGCCTTTAGGTGCTTACCTAGTCCTGCCTGTCTATCTTTTAAATGGTTTCAATTATGAACAAATATAACAAGAGCATAATCATTTTTGTAGAAATAAAAGATAAATAATGTATGTCTCAGTAGCTAGATAGTACCTCTAATGATGTCAATACTTTGTCTAATTAATACATAAAAATTTAAAAATATGAGACTATTAATGATCCCTTAGGAAATTATGATCTCTATCTAGGAGATAAAATCTTGTTCTTTTCTGAGTGTAAAAAACAGGCCCAACATACCATAGCTTGCATCCCTAAATAAACATATGCATTAAGAAAATTAATGATGGAGGCAGAAGCTTTCTTCCTATCACCAAGCAAACTGTAATCTTGGCTTGTCTTATATAGAAAAATAAACTATCATTGTAAAAAGTTTGAAATTGATGGCTATTTATCAGGAAATTTTAAATTTGAGGAGATGAAAGGTATATATTTATTTTTTAATTTTTTTTCAATTTTTTTATTGTTTAAATTTAACAACGGTTATATTACATATTTTCATCATCACATCAGTTTAGATTAATACATATAGGTATATAAGACTGATCAAACAATTAAACATTAACCTTTCTAAATCCACATTACTTTTTTTTTTTT